>JAODOY010001465.1:0-12825 GCA_025399855.1 Forbesichthys papilliferus
GTCAATGTTGATGGCCTATATAGGACTCTGGTCTTGATGGTCTATATAGGACTCTGGTCTACGTTGATGGCCTATATAGGACTCTGGTCTACGTTGATGGCCTATATAGGACTCAGGTCAATGTTGATGGCCTATATAGGACTCTGGTCTTGATGGTCTATATAGGACTCTGGTCTACGTTGATGGCCTATATCAAGAGAATTTCTGAAATGTGTGCTGGGACAGAGTGACGTCACCATGGCATCATTAGCAGAGTCATCACAAGACAGACTAAAAATAGAAGACTGGGAAATCTAGGGCAAGATGATGCTGTGTGGCTGCCTAAACAGCTGGAAGCTGATTGGTCTACCGCCACAGTGTTCACGCCCACATCTGCAGTATATCAGCCAGCGCTGCGAATCACATGGCAGCTGGCAAATAGGAACTACAACCAGGCTTCCAGGGTACCGCTCCTCCAGCCAGCACCTGTTCCCTGACGTCACGTGTGAGAGGCCCAAGCAGGGATTACATGACATGATGTCCAGACGTCAGCGCTGAGAAGAGGGCAGTCTCAACTACAGTAATGGCTGATATCACGAGGCTTACAGTGTTGCTATGCAACAGACTGGACAGCCATGGCTCAGTATGTGTTTAAAGGGATAGATGTCAGCTATTGCAAGCTAATTGTGATGCACTTTGTCAAATTCACTGAATATCAACTCGAATTCCGCTATCTTACTGTTCTCTGTGTGTTGAAACAATAATCCGGTACTTCTACACAGCCCTGGCTCCGTAAAAATAGACTAATAGAATAATTTTCTGGCGACGTCACGCCGACTTCACCAGCATATGTTGTAAAGTCAGCAACATATATCCCGCTAAGCCCCATATATATAATAAATAAATGATCTCTTTAGCAATTATTCTCAACATTATTTTATGTGTACTAGTTGATGTATTTTCCTGTACTATTTTTTCTTACCAGTTTAAATATCTTCAGAGCGGGAATACAACCCATAAAGTGCACTTTTGCCGTTTTGGTTCATTTTCGGCAGACGTACAGATTCTGCCACTACACCTTGTCCCTTTCATCTGCTATCAAAACAACCGTAGCATGCCTAGAAGCTACTCTGTGACGGGATGCACTAATAGCAAGGTAGGAAATCCATAACTACCTTTGTACAGCTGTTGAAGTGAAATAATTAGACAAAATTGATCGTAAATACATGTAGAGACAGTACGCAAACTAGATACACTGGAAGGAAACACAATCGGCGCTAACAATATGCTAAATTACATTACCTAGCTAAAAACAGTTAATATTTCACCATGTCAGATCATTATTTTAGCACGCTATGTCAACCAGCGTCTTTTAGGCATATTGCCGATGTGGCTGCAAGCAATGTAATGTGATCGTTGGTGGTTAATGCTCTAGCATAGCTTGACAAGTCATTGGACTCCATCGTATTTCTGTTGTTAAACTCTGTGCACGCGCTTATGTACGTCATCACTGTTTATAAACAGTAAATGTGGGAATATGGTGAATAGAGCATGGCAACAGGTGATCCAAAAGTCGCTGGTTCGATCCCTGCTAACTCCTCACCAAGTGTTAAGGTGTCCTTGAGCAAGACATCTAACCCTAACTGCTCCCGGTGGTTGGTCGCATCTTGCATGTGTGTGAATGGGTGAATGTTAGTTAATACTGTACAGCGCTTTGAGTGGACGGAAGGTTAGAAAAGCTCTTTATACAGTAAATGCAGTACATTTACCATAAATGAGTCTATAGGAACACAAACAATGGCAATGTGTGGGGGCGGAGCTTCTAAGGGTGTTTGTTTTGATTTGAGCTCGAGGTTAGCAAGAGAATGACAGATCCTGCCTTTAATGTCCCATTGTCTGTACATGGTGAGACGCCTCTCTAAGCGGTGCAACTGTGTCTGTGCTCCACAGCGCCCCCTACGGTGCGTATCGTGCACTCTGGGCAGGCCTGCAACGTGGAGGAGGAGCGACATGCGGAGCGTGTCTACACCATCAGAGAGGGGGAGACCCTGGAGCTGCAGTGTCTGGTGACAGGACACCCCCGCCCCCAGGTAAGACTGGCCCCGCCCAGGTGAGGCTGGCCCCGCCCCCAGGTGAGACTGGCCCACAGGTGAGACATTCCCCCGCCCAGGTGAGATGTAACCTTGCTTGCTTGCTAAAAGTACCAAACAACTGAGGAGACAAGTGATGCCAAGTGGCATACTCTGATTGCTCAGACTTACATTGACAGTGGATCTTTACTGGGCATGATGGCAGACAGACATGTTACCATGGTGACCGTGATCGTATTAAAGGATTTCATCATGATACATACAGACAGATGGGCCATTTAACAGAAGACACATTTGCAACCGATTGAGGGTTGGCGTGACACTCTTCACATGAGAGACCATGTGACCAGAACAGTATCAATATGTTACCAGTAGAACCCGTTGAATACCAGCATGTTACCAGTGGAATACCAGTATACTCCCAATATATCTCTTGCTCTCTCTCGGGGTAGGCAGCGGGTAGGCAGTAGAGGCTGAATGCTATAAATAGATAAACCAATGGGATTGCTTCACTGCTCTGCCCACGACAGACAGTTTTCCCCTCTATCTCTCTCCTAGCTGTGGTTCTCATTCTGAATGGATTCATGGACACAGTGGAACGCCTAAGTGCTTTACTGAATGAAGCCTTCAGTACAGCACTTACATTAACCACACCATGTCTCTGACACAGGGTTGGAAGCTCTAAAAGAAGCCCCTCCCTTCTAGATGACACACCAATGAGATGCTAACATTAAAGGCTCTTATATAACAAGCGCGACGTGAAAAAGTTATGCGGAGGGCGATATTTTTGCGTCAAACCATTTACACCGAACGCGACGCGTTATTTCGAATGTTCAGACATAATTACAGAATAATTTGACGTCGACGACAAAAAGTTCAAGACGAGTGGACGTGCTTGACTGACAGGTTTGGTGCCTGCCTGCTGCTGCGGTGCCGAGCGCATGGTGCCTTCTTATCATGTAGCCTGCTGAACTAATCCGAAGGGAAGAGAACGAGTCTCAGTGGCGAGTTGGATAAAGTGTTTTCTACAGTTTGTGACTTTGTGTAGCGTATAAGGTCAGCGTAGTGCCCATGCTATCATTTTGAGTGCTACAAAATAAAGCAGACAGGCTAGTAACAATGGAAATCTCCGTCTGAAATCAGCAGCTATCCCGGAGGAGCCCTTGTAAATATCAGAGTATGTGCCTTACATTACTGTAGCCTACACAGCGACGCTGTTAAACAAGAATGCGAGTGCCAATTGTCTTGGCCAGAAGTAGCAGAAACGTCAGCCTGAAACATGAAGCCTCTCCCCTCCTCTAGATAACACACCAATGAGATGCTAACATTAAGCCCCTCCCCTCTAGATAACACACCAATGAGATGCTAACATGAAGCCTCTCCCCTCCTCTAGATAACACACCAATGAGATGCTAACATGAAGCCCCTCTCCTCCTCTAGATAAGGTGGAATAAGACGTCAGCCAGCGTGGACAGGTCCGGTGAGGCCAGCCTCCACAACGACATTCTTAGTGTCAGCAATATCAAGCGTCACCAGGGGGGGCGCTACTACTGCAAGGCTGACAATGGCCTTGGATCCCCAGCTATCAAGTCAATACGCGTCGACGTGTACTGTGAGTGTGCACGCACACACACACATGTACACAAGCACACACACACAAATACATACACACACACACATGCACACACACATGCACACACACACACAAATACATACACACATGCACACACACACACACACACACACACACACTCACACACAAGCACACGCATTCACACACACACACACACACACAAATACATAAACACATGCACACACACACTCACACAAGCACACACACACGCACACAAATACATACATACACACACACTCACACACGGGCACACGCATTCACGTGCGTGTGCGTACCGACTACATAGAACTGGCACTGTACCACTGAGCACTAAGCGGCCATAGCTCACTGCATAGACGTTCCTATTTAAACAGGTATAGGGATCTTGACTGCCCTTAATCTACACACTTACTGTAAATGCTTTTCACACGGGAAGCGGGCTGGGAGGCGGAACAGCGGGAAGTCCCGAGAAGTTTGCCGCTTGTGTGCAGGAAAGGAGAACACACTCGCCCGCCTCCGAGATGAAGTATATTTTGCTTCTGAGGTGGCGGTGCAGTGGGACACACATTTGCCTTCTTGACTTGTTGGCATGTAAGCTAGCAAGCAGCACACAGCCGAACCAACTGACAGGACTGTCATAAAATTATCAATTTTTTTATTTTACTCGTGTTTTACAAGCATTACAGTAGGCTACACCAGAATGAAAATGCGTGAAATACGCTGACATGTTTGGACATACAGTTGGTATTATGTTGTAAATGGTGTGAAAATGCACTAATTACATGCTATATTGAAACCTCTCTGTTAATTATATTCTCTCTGTTGTCACCACCAGTCACTAATAGAGCAACTGATATGTAGCTAGTGGTGCATCCTGGGAATTTACTTTATACCCTAGTGTACATTATGCTAAAAATAACCTGAAAAATCAACATGCTTCCTGTGAAGTGAAAAATTGTAACCATGGTGACCGGTCCTCTCCCTCTCTCTCTCTCTCTCTCTCTCTCTCTCTCTCTCTCTCTCTCTCTCTCCCGCTGCAGTCCTGGACGAGCCGGTGATCTGGGTGCACCAGAGCGTGGGCGAGGCCAAGGAGCAGTTCTACCTGGAGCGCACGGTGTTCCTGCGCTGCGTCGCCAACGCCAACCCCCCCGTCCGCTACAGCTGGAGGAGGGGGCGGGACTTCCTGTCCCAGGGCTCGGACAGCGGCGTGGAGATCTACGAACCCTTCTTCACACAGGTCAGAGGTCATGAGGAGGCAGGAGGGGACAAGAAGGAGGCAGGCAGGCAGAGGAGACGCAAGAGAGTTAGTTAACAAGATGAGGTTGGATAAACATAGATTGTGTGTGTACATCTGTGTGTGCGTGTATGTGCGTGTGTGTGCGCATGTGCGTGCGCTTGTCTGTGTGTGTGTGTGTCTGTGTGTGTGTGTGTGTGTGTGTGTGTGTGTGTGTGTGTGTGTGTACAGGGAGAAACCAAGATCCTGAAGCTGAAGAACCTGCGCCCGCAGGACTATGCTAACTACACCTGTGTGGCCTCCGTCAGGAACGTGTGTGGCATCACTGACAAGACTGCTCACTTCAGCCTGAACAACAGGACAGGTACAAACACACATGCACATATACGCACACGTACATGCACTCGCACACAAGCAGACGTGCACATACACATGCGTGTGCACACTAGAGCTAGGTATTGTCAAGGACATCACAATATATATGTATATGTATATATTGCAATACATAGTTTACTGAAAATGTAATGATAGAGCTCAAAATACAACATGCTGGTGTACCACCTGAGTAATATTACAATATATTGATAACTCCAATTGAGTCAAAACGATTTAATTAAATATTTCCATTCCATGTGTTATAATGGTATTTGTATTTACATTGCACTCTGACAATGAACACACTGAATTTAAATGTAGATGCCATAACATCATATGAAAATAAATGTCATTTTTAGTATGCTTATTAAGTATATCACTGAACACTTCTGTACTAGCCTACTATCTCTACAGTGACACCAGAGCAGAGGGACATTAAAGGAAATTTTAAATCTATTTAAAACATGAATCGATTTAGATCCGTTCTTCATTTTGGATTTCTATTCCCTGTCTTGTTCTGTATATTTTCCTTGTGTATAAGTAAAGTTAAATAATTTTTTAATTTGAAAGTTATTTATTAAAAGTTTTTTTTAAGGAGATAAAAATCGATACAGTATTGTGGCAAACAGAATCGCGATATATCGTGATACCGCGATATATCGCAATACATCGATATATCGCGGTATTGCGATATATCGATGTATTGATTATTGTCAGCACTGCCCTAGTGCACACACACTCACACACACACACACACACTCATGCACACACAAACCTCTCTCTCTTCTCTAGCGCCTCCTGCTGTTAAGCTCCTGGTGGAAGATCCGGTGGTGGCATCGCCGGGGTCGACCGTTACACTGGTGTGTGTGACGTTGAGTGGCGAGCCCCGCCCCTCTCTCACCTGGGTGAGGAGCGAGGGGGCGGAGCTCCCTCGACGGAGCCTGATTGACGGGGGAAACCTGACGATCCCGGCTATCACCGTCGACGACGGGGGGGCGTACAGTTGCCTAGCAACCAACAACGTAGGAAACCCCGCAAAGAAAACCACCAATGTGCTGGTCAGAGGTACATGTGCACATGCACACACGCTTAATCATTAACATTAGCATTATCTTAAGCATTAACATTAGCATTAGCATTATCTTAATCATTAACATTAGCATTATCTTAAGCATTAACATTAGCATTAGCTTAATCATTTACATTAGCATTAGTTTAAGCATTAACATTAGCATTAGCTTAATCATTAACATTAGCATAATCATTAGCTTAATCATTAACATTAGCATTAAGCATTAGCTTAAGCATTAACATTAACATAAGCATTATCTTGATCATTAACATTAGCATTATCTTAATCATTAGCTTAAGCATTAACATTAGCATTAGCATTATCTTAATCATTAACATTAGCATTAGCTTAAGCATTAGCATTAGCTTAAGCATTAGCATTATCTTAATCATTAGCATTAGCTTAATCATTAACATTAGCATTAGCTTAAGCATTAACATTAGCATTAACATTAGCATTAGCTTAAGCATTAGCATTATCTTAATCATTAACATTAGCATTAGCTTAATCATTAACATTAGCATTAGCTTAAGCATTAACATTAGCATTAACATTAGCATTAGCTTAAGCATTAACATTAGCACTAGCTAATAGCCTGGCCCATCCTGTACGTTTTCCTCGTCCGCACTGTGCTAATGGAAGATGACCTCCCCCTCCCCTCCAATCTCTGCAGGGCTCCGCAAGGCCCGGTTCTGGATCACGCCGGACCCATACCACAACGACGACCACATCCAGATCGGCCGCGAGGTGAAGATCAGCTGCCAGGTGGAGGCCACGCCCCCCGAGGAGCTGGCCTTCAGCTGGCTGAAGAATGGCCGGCCACTGCGGAGCTCCGAGCGCATGGTGATCACGCACTCGGACCCGGCCACGTCGCCGGGAGCAACCAACCTGGACATCATCGACCTGAAGTTCACCGACTTTGGCACGTACACCTGTGTAGCGATGCTGAGGAACGGAGGCTTCCCCGAGACCAGCATCGATGTTAACATCTCCTCCACCACCGGTCAGTTACTCCCTCATCTCCTTCTCCTCCAGTCAGTTACTCCCTCATCTCCCCCTCCTGTCAGTTACTCCCTCATCTCCTCCACCACCGGTCAGTTACTCCCTCATCTCCCCCTCCTGTCAGTTACTCCCTCATCTCCTCCTCCTCCGGTCAGTTACTCCCTCATCTCCTCCTCCTCCAGTCAGTTTCTCCCTCATCTCCCCCTCCTGTCTCCTCCTGTCTGATCTCCCAGTGGTAGATCCCACCTGAATGTCATATGTTCAACCCCCTCCTGTAAGCATCCTTGACCAAAGGAGGGATAAAATGCAAAGGGAGAAAAGTCTTTTAAAATCGTCCTACCATGACTTGATTGTAATTTTAAATGAATCTATACAGTTTCAAAACCAAAATGGACATTTCTGTCATTTAAATTGCACTGATTAAGACCGATAAGGCAGTTTGTTACACATGCCTTTGGCTTGGTGGAATTGTAATGGGCTGAAGGCTGTAGTAGTGCGTTAGAGAACTTTATTATGCTGTCATAAATCAAACATCAATCAGGTTTGAGCTGTAGGGCAAGAGGTAGCTCTGTGCCCATGTGGGCCTGAGTGCCTTGGGAGACCTGGGTTTAAATCCGGCCCGAGGTCACCTCCTGATCCTTCCACATATCTCTCTCGCATCCTGTCTCTCTCCACAGCACTTAAAGAACACAAAGCAAACTCATTACTAGTGATGGCACCAATACGATACTGAGATCGGAAATCGGTCCGATACTGACTTAAGTAGTTGGATCGGTATCGGTGACAATGGGACAGTTGTAGCCGATCCATGGGGCTAATCCAATTACATTAATTTACATGCGTAGGTCTACTGTCAAGCATCAGCCATGTCTAACCTTCCCAGCAGCAGGTTTCTAAAATGCATCCAAGTCCTAAAGTAGAGATTGGCTGTCATTCACTTTTTATCTAAATTTAAAACCTAAATTAACACTGGAATCGGATCGACCGATACCCAAAGTGCCGGTATCTGTATCGTATCGGGACTGGAAAAACTGGATCGTGCCATCCCTACTCATTACCAATCATGGATCTCTCCTCTCTTCAGTTCCCCCAGAGCTGTCTGTCCCTAGGGGGCGCTCTCTCATCGTGTCTCAGGAAGGCGACACGGTGGATCTGCAGTGTCTGGTCTCTGGGAAACCCAAGCCCACGATCCTCTGGTTCCGGGAGCCCGAGGGGGCGGAGCCTGGCTCTGTGCCGGAAGGCCCCGCCCATTACGAGAGCACGGACGGCGTGCTGCGATTGGTCAACGTGACGCGTGTTATGGGGGGCGTGTACCGCTGCCAGACCAGCCAATACAACGGCTTCAACGTCAAGCCAAGACACGCCAACATAACCCTGGTTGTGCAGTGTGAGTGCACTGCACACACACACGCACAGACACGTACACACACACACACACGCACGCAGACACACACACACAGTCACTATTTATCAGCTGTTGCACTATTACTGTGCGTGCGTGTGTGTATGTATGTGTGTGTGTGTGCTGAGAGCTGCCTGTGTGGCGCAGCAGTGCATTATGGGAGCCACCTTTCTCCGCGGCCTACAGATTGTGTATATTAATGTGGTTTATATGGAGGATAGCAGCCAGTATGTTCAGAGGAGCCAAGGGCTTAGCCTCACATTACAACGCCACGTCTGAGCAAGCTAAGTGTGGCACCTGACAAAACATTAGAGTGGAGCAGTGAACAGATTTGTGAATGGGCGTGTAACGGGTGCAGTACCGCCAGTCACCACAACACCCGGCTGCTGCTCTCCTCAAGCCAGGAGTCAGAGCCTGTCACCATGGCGTCAGCTGTACCTAGCATGGGCAGACTACCTGCTTATTGTGTGTGTGTGTGTGTGTGTATAAATAGACTCCAATTGGCATTCACTCACACTGAACCAACACACTCACACGGACACACACACACATGCTGTGCAAGCTGAGACATACCATAATATAGTGTATGTGTTAGATTTGGCTGATCCAGCTGTACCTCGGTCTAACAGTAATACTTTTTACAATAGAGTGTCCCTTATTAAGTTTTCAAAATGTGTGGCTCACCTCTTCATTCAAGTCTTCCTGTTGGAGAAATAATTTGTGCAAACGTCTTGTTTGTTTTGAGTAGAGGGTGCGCTTAAACACCTTGAACTTTGTAACTGCATATTTTTTTGTTTCCTTTCAAAGTCAATATGTCGACATGCATTAGTGGTGTGTAATATTCACACACAGCACCTGAATATTTCTGTACCTTTGCAGGATTCATTGCAGACAGCCACAGTGCAAGCAAGACTCTTTCCTTTGTTAGAAATATCTCAGCTGACCCAATCAGTAGCAGATCACCTCATTAGCCTCATCCAAGTACTAAAGCTGTCCACAGCTCTGCTACTTCAGTTTATTTAAGCACATTTTGCAGTAACTTCAAGTCAAAGAACTTCTCAATGTAGCGTTGCCAGTCCTTATTCACAAAGTTCATTTCAGGTCTGGTTACACCAGACTACCTTCTCATCACCAGTTAAGGTACATAAATAACTGGTTGTGAGGTCACTTTTACACTGCTTTTAAGTAAAATAAGTAAGTTGGTATGTTCTAAGTATAAATAAGTAAGTTGGTATGTTCTAAGTATAAATAAGTAAGTAAAGCTAATAATTTAGTAAATCCAGCGCAAGCATTTATTGCAGTACCACTTTTGCAGCATGTACACTAAAATATAAAATAAAATAGAGATGCCTATATGCACGCCAAATTGAGTCAAATTTAACTGGAATTATTTGCTAACCCTCACTTTTTAGGGGGTGAGAGCAAGATTTGGCAAAACCGTATAAACAGGATTGGGAAGGTTACTTTTTATATGTAATCTGTTACAGTTACTAGTTACCAGACTAAAATAAAACATTTGGATTACCTATATTTAGTAATATAATCGGATTACTTGCTATTACTTTTAGATAACTTCACGCCCAAATATTGTTCTTTGAAGTGCCATCCAAATACAATTTAAGGTATTGCGTTGTCGCGACAACTCTTCCTATTTTTGTGATGGTTTACGTTGCTACGGGAAACAGATTAAAGTAAGATTTAAATTATTAATTGAAGTTAATGAAAGGTTAATAAGTGAACAGCTGATGGTTTTATGCATTTTTCTTCTGCAAATTTGTAGTAGTCCTAGAAGTAATCATACATTTCTTTTTAAATACCTGTAATCTGATTCCACTATTTTAGCTGGTAACTGTAATCAATATGACCACCACAGACGCTGGATGTTTTTAAACGTGGCCTCAAAACCCACCTTTTTAAGAAAGCCTTCGGTCAATGCCTTTTATTGTATCTTTGTAAATGTACAAATGGACGTATCTTATTTTTACTAATATTGCAACTTTTGGTATAATGTATATGTAAATTGTTGTGTATATGTAAATATTGTGTATATGTAAATATAAGGTATATGTAAATTGCTTATGTAGCACTTTTTTTGAAGGATTTCTGTAAAAAGTCTGTAAAGTGCGTTACAAATAAAATGTATTATTATTAATAATTAATTAATTAATAAGTAACTGATTCCATGTAATCAGTTACTTCCCAACTCTCCATACAAAGGACACTCTACCGTATAATCTAACATGTAAGTGAAGGTATGTGTCCTGCCCTGTATGTATAAACATGATTAAGAGACACCACCAGGTCATAGGTCACCAGAGTCAATCACATTACACTGTAGATGTAGATGAGAGAAGCTCTAATCCTCTGAAACAACACGACTGCTGTTTGCAGGCCATCTGTTTACTCTGTGTGTGTGTGTGTGTGTGTGTGTGTGTGTGTGTGTGTGTGTGTGTGTGCGCGTGCGTGCATGTGTGTGTGTGCATGCCTGTGTGTGTGTGTGTGCGCGCGTGCATGCATGCACGTATGCACATGTGTGTGTGTGCTGCTCTGAGACCTCACTGGAAAACTGTAGAAAACCACCTCCTCCCCTCTCCTCCTCTGCTCTCCTCATCTCCTCTCTCCACACTATTATATTTCACACACAGAGACTATGTATTGATGTGTGTGTGTACATTGTGTTCTCATATTGACTACTGTGTGTGTGTGTGTGTGTATGCGTGACCCCAGACCCCCCGGTAGTGGAGCCGGAGCAGCAGGAGGTGCGTGCGGGCCTGGGCCGGGCCTTCACCCTGCGCTGCAGCCTGCAGCAGGCCCAGCCGCGGCGCCTGCTGCGCTACGAGTGGAAACTGGGCGCCCGGCTGCTGACGGTGGGTCAGCTGACCTCCGACCTCACCCTCTACCAGGTGCGGGCGCTGAACCGCGAGGGCTACGGCCAGTACACCTGCGACGTCACCAACGAGGCCGGGGCCGGCCGCTGCACATTCCTCGTCACAGGTGGGTGGGAGGCCCCCCGGGGGGTGCTGTTCCAGCTGTCACCAGTAGGGGGCTGAGCATGTTTATACAGTCTATAGCACATACTACCCACAGACTGTATATATCAGGGGTCCCCAATCCCGGTCCTATAGGACCTCTGCCCTGCATGTTGTGATATCTCCCTGCTCCAACACATCTGATTCTAATGATTGTGTCGTTATAAGGAACTGTTCATTTGAATCAGGTGGCGACCTGTATGGGGCATGTACACATACTGTGTGTGCTATAGGGCCTGTATGGGGCCTGTACACATACTGTGTGTGCTATAGGGCCTATATGGGGCATGTACACATACTGTGTGTGCTATAGGGCCTATATGGGGCATGTACACATACTGTGTGTGCTATAGGGCCTGTATGGGGCCTGTACACATACTGTGTGCTATAGGGCCTGTATGGGGCATGTACACATACTGTGTGTGCTATAGGGCCTGTATGGGGCATGTTCACATACTGTGTGTGCTATAGGGCCTGGTGTGTGCTATAGGGCCTGTATGGGGCATGTACACATACTGTGTGTGCTATAGGACCTGGTGTGTGCTATAGGGCCTGTATGGGGCATGTACACATACTGTGTGTGCTATAGGGCCTGTATCGGGCATGTACACATTCTGTGTGTGCTATAGGGCCTGGTGTGTGCTATAGGGCCTGTATGGGGCATGTACACATACTGTGTGTGCTATAGGGCCTGTAAGGGGCATGTACACATGCTGTGTGTGCTATAGGGCCTGTAAGGGGCATGTACACATACTGTGTGTGCTATTGGGCCTGTATGGGGCATGTACACATCCTGTGTGTGCTATAGGGCCTGTATGGGGCATGTACACTACCTGTGTGTGCTATAGGGCCTGTATGGGGCATGTTCACATACTGTGTGTGCTATCGGGCCTGTATGGGGCATGTTCACATATTGTGTGTGCTATCGGGCCTGGATGGGGCATGTACACATACTGTGTGTGCTATAGGGCCTGTATGGGGCATGTTCACATACTGTGTGTGCTATCGGGCCTGTATGGGGCATGTTCAC
>JAODOY010001466.1:0-12825 GCA_025399855.1 Forbesichthys papilliferus
AACCCCTGTAAGCTAACGTGGGATGCATAAACCCCTGTAAGCTAACGTGGGATGCAAAGACCCCTGTAAGCTAACGTCTGATGCATAGACCCCTGTAAGCTAAAGTCTGATGCATAAACCCCTGTAAGCTAACGTGGGATGCATAAACCCCTGTAAGCTAACGTGGGATGCAAAGACCCCTGTAAGCTAACGTGGGATGCAAAGACCCCTGTAAACTAACGTCTGATGCACAGACCCCTGTAAGCTAACGTCTGATGCACAGACCCCTGTAAGCTAACGTGAGATGCAAAAACCCTTGTAAGCTAACGTGAGATGCATAACCCCTGTAAGCTAACGTGGGATGCATATATGCAAATATATATATATGCAATATTTACACTGTCACGGAGTTAGCCGTGCCCTGTGGAAGTAAAACGCATCCACACGCACGCAGTCGTCTAACTAATAGCTCAAGCCTTGGGGTAAGCGGAGCATGATTTCGTGTTCACGTTACTACGCCAGCGTATTAACATCGGGAGACAGCCGTGGGAGTGGCAAAGTATTTAGATATCATTATGGGCTTTAGTGTAAGTACAGAATGTATTTTAAAATAAACAATATTACTGTACACATGCCCTTCATCTGTCCTCTTCTTCTCTCAAGCTCACAAGTGTGTGTGTGACATCAGGTTTACAGCTGTCATTATTGGTCATGTGATGTCATCGGCCAACCAGAAGCCTCCAGGGCTTGTTCCTTGCTCCAGGGCACTGTGGCAGCTCATGCAGTGACACATGTAGGCATGCTGACAGGCTGGTGTGTCTAGACTAGACACTATAGCCCCAGGACCAATACCTCGATCAATAGCACGATCAGCAGAATTATCAATAGCACGATCAATACCACGATCAATACCACTATCAATAGCACGATCAATACCACTATTAATAGCACTATCACTAGCACGATCAATAGCACTATCAGCAGCATTATCAATAGCACGATCAATACCACTATCAATAGCACGATCAATACCACTATTAATAGCACGATCAATACCACCAACAGTGTCCCTGTCGTCGTCCCCCCCCCTCCCGGGGCTCTCGTTGCCACAGTAACTGGCACCTGTGAATGACCGCAGACCAGATCAGCTGGAAGCTCCGCCCACTCAGCACAGAACATCAAATGGTCCTGTAATGGGGGGCGTTACCAGGGCAACCCATTACACATGGTCCTGTGGGACGGGCGTCCCAGAGCTGTGTTCACATGTTACCAGGGAGACCACAGGACCCCCCAACACACAGTTACCCTTGTGCGCCCCCAACCCACCAGCTTGCATTGTTTCCACTGAAGTGGTTTATTTCACATTTATTCTATTCAAGGTTGTAGTTTATATTCCTGTGATGTAATAATAATAATAATAATAATAATAATACATTTTATTTGTAACGCACTTTACATTAGAAGAAATCCCAAAGTGCTACATAAGCAATGTTACATGTATGCTTCATCACTCCAGTCAGCACTGTTCCTTAACACTGGCCCAAGATGTCCCCGAGTGTCTTGAAAGGTGCTACTTATTAATCTACCCACCTACCTATCCATCTGACACATTATTGAACATGATTGTAATATAAAAATACTGTATAATGTAATGTCATTCCTGTTTGGAGATATTCCGTTTGACACAACACGTTCTCTTCTATGTCAGCGTTCAGATAATATTACAGTAGGTTTAAATGTTCTCTGTTGCTTAGGTATATCATGAACTGACATCTTATACTAACACCACACAGGTCGAATGTTATTCCATTTGACATCATTATTTTTATATAATCTTAAAATGTTATTACATAATAATTGTAAGCCTTAAACAGGTGTATTGTGCTTTATGTATAAATATGTAATATTTTATGTATAAATTACTATTATAAAATTACGTCTGCTGTGGTTCACTGTGACTTTTCCAAACCAAACAAAAACAAACCTTCAGCCGTCAAACTACTACAAAGTCAGGCCATGTCTGGTTTGTAGGGTAATGGCGCCCATTAGTGGACAAAGACAATATAAAATAAGTAATAATCATAATTTCAAATCAGATACTCAATTTCCCAGAATACTTTGTGCTACAAGTCATATAAGACTAACTTGTTTTTTTGATTTCATCTACATCTTTGTAATGTTATAATAAATCCAATTAATCCTTGGTTGAATCTATATTTGATCAAACCATGAATGAGTCATTTTAGGTGAATATACACACAAGGTTTGTACCCTATGACAGGAGAGAGGCTCTTCAGACAGACAGCAGGTAGCAAACATTTTAAGGTTTATTACAAAACAAAGACAAATCATGTCAACTGGGATGATATCTATTGGCAAACACTACAAGACCCTCTCTTCAAACCAACACAACGTGAATCTAGATGCCAAACCGGGCGGGGGGTAGGGGGGTGAGGTCTGGCAGCCGCGACCACCCAACCAACCAAGCAAAGCAGGTCATCAGCGTGAAGAGCACAGGTACCAACCAAGGGTCAGACTCTCCTCCATCGTACGGTTAAATTCACATCTTATCTGTTTCTTCTTCTTCTGTTTCTTCAAACGCCTTCTGGTGCCGCAGCCGGTTGCTTTGACAACCCATCATTGCGGCAGAGCGGCCAGGTCTGGCTCGGGGGCCAGGGCGCCCCCTAGTGGTCAATCACATTCAATGCCATTTATATATTACAACTTTGTTCCAATTTGATAAATAAGTAGTGCAGTTTCCCATTCAACAATTGTTAATCTATGAAATCTGCTTCCATATTTGCCAGAATAAACAGACACAAACTATTAATATCTTGGTTTTCACAAGTGGAATACTGAATGGACACTTTCATTAATATTTCCTAACTAGATGTGGGGTTATATTCATCATGCATACATAATGTTGACTACGGTTCTACTTTAGCCGCTGTTTATTAAAGCAAATATGCCTCAGCAGATTTCATATTTTAACTTAAAATTAACATCAGGAACTTTAAATAACAGAACTAGAACACTAGCCAATCAAATCTGACCTCATCAAAGCCAGGACAGAACTCGTCAGAAAGACTGGAGGAAAATATCCAGATGATAAAGTCCAGAAGAACAGAACAGTCAGCGAGCTGCTCTCATCTTGCATGAGCGCGTCGGTACGCATCCGTAATTAAGTGCTTACAGAGGCTAATGAACGCCGCTTTAGAAACACCATCACAGCCTAATCTGGGAGCTTCTCTATCGCCCCCTGATGGTCAGGTAAGAGTCTCTACGGTGTATGTGTGTGTGTGTGTGTGAAGGGGGGGGGGGGCACTCTATTCCTCCTCAAGAGCAATCAGCTTTTTGTAATTTATAACAATAAAGAGATGACATGACCATATATGGTCATGGCTTTGTACATCCATGACCATATATGGTCATCACTCTCTACAGACGCCATGACCATAAATGGTCGTCCAGTCCCCACCCAGGCCCAGAGGAGCCGGTCCACAGTCACTCAGAGTCCGTCTCGAGGGGCGCGGCCTCGTCCATCTGGCCCCGCCCCTCCCGCTCCTGCTGCAGAAGGTGGGCCTTCTTGTGACGCGAGTAGCTGGACGAGTGCAGGAAGGTCTTGCTGCAGTCGGGGCAGGTGTAGGTCTTGGTGGGCCGCGGGGGGCCGGCCGGCGCCGGGGAGCCCTGGTGGCTCCGCAGGTGCAGCCGGAGCTCCGCCCGCTGGGAGAAGACCCGGCTGCAGCAGGAGCAGCTGAAGGGCCCCCCCGCCCCCCCACGCCGCCGCCGCTTGCCCCGCCCCCCGCCCTCCTCCGCGGCCCTGGCCCCGCCACCGCCGCGGCGCCGGCTCCGCCCACACAGGGCGTAGACGTTCGGCTTGTCGCGGGAGCACAGCTTGAGGCGGATCTTGAGGTCGGAGGGCCCGTCGGGCGCGGCCAGCAGGTGGCGCACATGGCTGAGCTGGTGCTTGGAGAGCGAGGCGGACGAGCGGAAGCTCATGTCGCACTGCGGGCATGCGTAGAAGGTCTCGCCCACCGCCGCGGGGCCCGGGGAGGGGTGGGCGGGGACGCGCTTGGCTTCGCGCCCAGCCGCCCCGCGCTGTCGCCGGCCTCGCCGCCCCCCCCGGCCGCCGGCACGGGGTCCCGGCCCCCCCGGGCCCCCCTTGTGCACCAGGCGGTGGCGCGACAGGCTGGAGGAGTGGTTGAACTCCTTGCCGCACACGCTGCAGGGGTGGCAGCGCCGCTTGCCGTGCAGGCGCAGGTGGCTGCCCAGCATGCGGCTGCCCTTGAAGGCCATGCCGCAGTGGGGGCAGGTGTAGGGGGCGGCGCGCGGGGGGGGTGGCGCTGGCCGCCTGGCGTGCAGGGGGGCGCGGCCCATGTGCACCTGCTGGTGGCGGTACAGCGAGGAGGCGTGGCTGTAGCTCCGCCCACAGTACAGGCAGCGATGCTGGCGCTCCTCAGGGTCGTACTCCTCCGCCTCAGAGTCCCCGCCCACCTCCAGCTGGGCCGTCCCCTCCCCCTCCTCATCTTCATCCTCATCCTCATCCTCCTCTTCGTCCTCGTCCTCCTCACCGCCCCCCACCTCCTCCTCCTCCTCCTCCCCTTGCACTTCCTCCTGCTCCTCGTCCGTCTTCACCTCCACGCTCTGCTCGGCCAGCTCGCAGGGGAACACCTCCTCGTATGGAGCAAAGAAAGTGTCGTCGGGCAGCGGGTGGGCCAGCTCCTCGTCGTCCCGCTTGACGCAGGAGATGGTGAAGCGGCTGCCCACCTCGGCCCACTTCACCACGTACTCGATGGGCTGCGTGTCCAGCTCCACCGTGATGAAGTCAGCGCCCAGGGCATCCGGCTCCGCCTCCAACTCCATGTGGACCTGGGGACGCACACGCACGTTAGCGGTGCACGCACATGCGCGTTAGTAGTGCACGGGTTGCACGTTCACACACACGCATTCCCAGCCAACCCTGGCGTAATGTAATCCTGTTGGTTGGCCACCCAACGCTGCCACCTAGTGGCTCTACATCAAGAATGTTTGGAGAGAGTACCCAGAACCACACAGCTCAGTTCTCAGCATCGCAAAGATGTTGGGAGGAATGCGGTTGCTAGGCGATAGAAGAAATACTATTTCAAAAGAATAATTATATACACAACAAGCATCAATTTATGGTAATTCAGAGATTATGGAAAAATACATATTTTGTGTAGTTTTATAATATTAGAAAACAAAATTGTTTTAGCAGGGATTTAGCCAGCTGGCTATTACACCGCTTCTACTCAGAGCACCAGTGGACTCAATGTGTTTCAATGCCAACACTTTCATCATTCAGAAGTTTCCTTAAGGTTCGATAGGGAAGAAACCAACTTCTGCTCTTGAGCTGTTGACAGCCTGCACCTACAACCTCTTTCCTGGTGCTAATCTTCGTGATTAGACAAAGCAAACGTCTTGTCCGCATATCGCCCATTGCTGCTTGATGCTAAGTTTAGCAACCACAGCAGCACAAAATAACAGCGATTCCTTGTCACAACCGTCCACTTGTCATGGTGGGCACGGCCGTTGCCACCTATTGTGTGAACGAAGACTAACATATAAGAAATAACACAAACCAGATGAACCCAGTTCACACCTTGCGATTATACCACAAACACTACTTATATTCTAACTGGACTGCATTAAATACTGTATTACACTGTATTAAATAGTCCATTAGATACTGTATAATATTGTACCTACCCCCCATGATAAATAACCTAACATTATATTCCCCCAGACGCTGTCAAGGTAAAGATGTGCGCATGGTGTTTGGTGTGACTCCCCCACTGCGGATCAATAACAAAAGCTATCGATCTGTCTACACGGTAGTAGCCTACTTACCCGCCCCCATACACCCCCGCCCTCCCGTCGCTGGGGCAGGAAGCCGCGACACGGGCCTCTCTGATCCAAACAAACGCAGCTATCCTCCGGGACAAATAATATAGCAGTTTATTAGGATCGATTAGGATCGACTAGGCTCGGTGGGGGGTTGTGGTGTCTGATCTACTCACAGATGCCGCGGAGCGTCACGATCTGCATCGACAATACACCGGAAACACGGCGGCGGAGGCGCGCTGCATTGTGGGAAGGGATTAAATGGACGGCCTCCTTGTGTTTAATTCACATCTAACTAGAATGCAACGTTTAGAACACGACATATCTTCATAAAAGGGCATGTGTACCCATAACACGACTATGTGCGCTCAGATACATTAATACTCAATATTAAAAATAGCACTGGATTTTTTCTGCAGTTTATCCGTCAGAGAAACAAAACCACATTAATCAGTCTTCCGAGCGTCAAAACGCCGCCGTTAACCCGGATATTGCATTTTCAATATCGCCTTATCGATCACCTAGATCGATTAGTGACACAAATTGGCGCCAGTGCGCGGAACCAGCTCTGACAGTGGATGGTATAGATCTATATAAACTAGAATGCAATACAGATATTGCGATGTATTCCGAGCAGATGATCGCAGGGTCTATGTAACACAAGAATGCAGACCTGGTCCGCCTGTCTGACACACCGAAGGACAGACAGGCGACACGACCTCTCCGGTCTGTCTGCCGCTGAAGCCACCATATAGATCTGCAATAATAATAGTGCTGGTTTCCCTCCAGGCAGACAGACAGACATGTGAGTGACGGACGGACACACAGTCAGAGGAGCCATATTGAACCGTTCACGGTTCGAACCCAAGAACCCAACCTGACGCGATATGTATTGTTAATAACTTACTATTTACACGGACGCGTCCGTTCTGCGTTAGATGTGACCCTGGGTGGTTTTGTTCCAGATTCAGCCGCACCTTCTGTCATCGGGACGAGCGGTCTCCCTGCAGACAGCTGTGGCATCTGGATGGACTCAACACGTCACTTCCTGCCGCGCCGCACCATCCGCATGCTGCGTCGTCTGCTGACGGCGCGGCGCCTTCAGCGTTCCCGGTCTCTTGGCTTCGCATGAATCTCATTGGACGGCTGGCCAGAGAGACGAAGCGGAGCTAACTGCCTATTGGACCGTGTCTCAGAGTGGGCGTTCCGAAAGGTTATGATCGTTTCATTTTCTTTTTGCTGATGTGGTCTTCTCTCAGGTTTTGGTCTGATCATCCATATGCTTTTCAAAATTATATTTATACTTTTTTGTAGTTTTCTGTTGGTTGCTTGCGGTGGCTTTAGCAAGCTAGTGCATTAGCAAGAGAAGCTAATGTGATTTATAATCAAGTGCTGTAGATATTAGTGACCCATGTCCCTATGCATTGTTGTGACGGGTCTATGACAGGTCATGCTGACGTTGGTAGCAGGGAAAGCAGGCTACCATAAAGACTCGATGGGAAGTGATGAAGGTATAGCTCGTTGATATTTTAACTCGATCAAAACAACAACAATGCACCCTCCCGTCCCCGCCCCACACATTGGAAACACATTGGGAAGGCTGGGACAGTGTTGGAACACATATTTATTCGTGTTCCCATTTACGGAGCCTGGGCTGTGTAGGGGAAGATCTTGGTGGTGGTAGCAAATATTATTATTTCAGCATGCACAGAGAACAGTAACCTACCAGACCGTAGGAGAAACTGTATTTGATTAATTTGACCCAAAGTGTATTACCTTACAATTGCTGACCTTTAAACACCCTTTGCTGGTTTTTAAATATACAGGATTAAAGTCCAAAATGTTCCACAGAAGAAGCATAAATAAATAACCTACCTAGATAATCATCAAGATTCAATGTGTGCCAGAAAAACTAATCTAGCATACCTTTGTTTAGTTTTGTGAAAGTGTATTAATTAATTAATTGGCAGGTATCCTGATGGTTGATATAGCTTTCCTCCACTAGATGGAGTAAGTTCCTTATCTTTATACTTTCTACTAGAGCTCAATCTAACGTACCATGTGACTTCAAAATGCGTATGGTTAAATACATCCATCCATCTTCTACCGCTTATCGGTCCCGGAGGCAGCAGCTCTATCAGGGGAACCCAAACTTTTGTTTCCCGAGCGACATTAGCAAGCTCCGAGGTGTTCCCGGGACAGTGTGGAAATATAATCTCTCCACCTGGTCCTGGGTCTTCCCCGAGGCCTCCTCCCAGCCAAACGTGCCTGGAACACCTCCCAAGGGGGCATCCTTACCAGATGCTCGTATCACCTCAACTGGCTCCTTTCAATGCAAAGGAGCAGCAGCTCTACTCCGAGTTCCTCACGTATAGCTGAGCTTCTCACCCTACATATGATTATATTTCTTCCTCAAAATGTGTCTGATCTTCATGAAACAGATGGTAATGGCTGCTTGCAGCTATATTTCTGTGTTTTATATATTTCTATGTGTTTTCTATATTTCTATGTGTTTTATGTATTTCTGTTTTCTATATTTCTGTGTTTTCTATATTTCTATATGTTTTATGTATGTTTGTTTCTATATGCCTTGTTCCTGTTTACAAATAAACACAAAATATATTTTACCTTTCTAACAAGGTGCCAGATGTTGGAGATCACGTGAATTGATGTGATCACACCATCACAGGAGCTGCTCAAGAGGATTAGAGGTCATGTGATGAGTGCAGTGTTGCTGGTCTGTGACAATGTGTTCAACCACGCCAGTGGTTTCCCAGCTCTTGTCCTAATAATTACCGGCTATAGGTCCGGTCTAGATGACCCAGCAGTCACCAAGCACCCACCTGGCGTGACTCACCTGGTCTCAGGTCTGTGGTACGGTGCACCACAACCACTGCTTTGTTACACCTGTGTGTGTCTGTGTGTGTCTATGTGTGTGTGTGTGTGTGTGTATGTGTGTGTGGGGGGGAGGGGGGGATCAGCTGGGCCCTGTTGCCGGGTGGGGCAGTGCTTAGGAACCTTATCAGTCATATTTATCAGGCTGGATGACTCCCACTGGTAGAGAGAGAGAGAGAGAGAGAGAGAGAGAGAGAGAGAGAGAGAGAGAGAGAGAGAGAGAGAGACTCATCTTGCCCTCTAATAATGTCTGATAGAGTATAGTATATCTAAATAAAAAATAATATTATTAAACACCGTAATATATTGCCAAATGGTTTGGGACGCCTGCCTTCACATGCACATGGAGGTTAATGACATCCCATTTTTAATCTGTAGGTTTTAATATGGAGTTGGCCCTTTGCAGCTATAACAGCCATAACTCTTCTGAGAAGGCTGTCCACAAGGTTTAGGATGTTCATGGGATTTTTGACCATTCTTCTAGCAGCACCTTTGTGAGGTCAGGCACAGATGTTGACAAAAAGGCCTGGCTCGTCTCCGCTCTAATTAATCCCAAAGGTGTTCTATCGGGTTGAGGTCAGAATTCTGTGTAAGCCAGTTAAGTTCCTCCAAACCAAACTTGCTCATCCATGTCTTTATGGATCTTGAGCTAATCCGAAGGCCACACAACGTTTGGAGGTCTGTAGATATTTACTTGGCGACTTCTGCGCACTGTGATTTTATGTGGCCTACCACTTCGTGGCTGAGTTTCTGTTGTTCCCAATCGGTTATACCATCGCTATGTGAAAACCTTGTCTGTATCCAGAGATTTTAGACATAGGCCTATTCGCCTGAAATACATTGTATAACAACGATAACGTCTGTGAAAATAATGTTAAATTATATTGCCTAATAACTGTCAATTCCAAATATTGAATGGGTAGCCTACTGAAAGTTTATGGCCTGGCTCCAGCCCATTTTAATCCCTGCCTGTGGCCATGGAAGTGATTGGAACACCAGAATTCAATGACTCAGAGGGATGCTCAAATACTTTTGGCAATATTGTAAGTGAGAAAAAACTAAATTGTGACATTCACATGTTCTGGTTAGAGAACCAGAAAGAGGCCATGGGGGACTCTAAATGTACCCCAGCTGAGCAATTGTCTTGGTGATTATTTGTATTCACCATTAGAAATCACAATGGAATATATATTTCATCCATGTTGGCATGGTAGCTGTCATATGGAGACAAATTATTATTTTTATTAGCTCCTAAATATATTAAGTTATAAAACAAAGCTTCAATTGTTGTGATAATTCTATTGTAGTATTTTCCAGTTAAGGGTTAACACTAGCCAACTAATTCTCAACAGAATAAGGCAAAAAGCTTCATTGAAATTAGTTAATGTTGTCATCTGGAAGTTTATGGGTAAACCCCAGGTTAGAGCTTCAACAGTCAGGTGAGTTTTCCTGGGTAAATCCCAGGTTAGAGCTTCAACAGTCAGGTGAGAATGCAGACTCAGATCACAAACCAGCAGCATTATCTTGTTTTATTCAGATTAAAATCACACGCTACAATACAACCCAGCCCAGCAAGCAGCCACATCATCACAGAATCTCAGCCAATCACATCTGAGCTCCACATCACTCAATTTAAATCCATCTGATGTTTACTAAAAACAAATGGTTTGCTGGTTTTCAATGCTAGCATGTTGCCTAGCAACGTTAGTGATTGGCAGTGTGACACATATACATATATATAGGTGGTTTGTGATCTAAAATATATAAAGTTCTATATTCAAGTCCTCAGTTATAAAACTAGCTTTATAAAACAGGACAAATATGGGATTACAATAGCACACAAACATCTCCCATGGCAACAAGAATAATGACAGACGCGGTCCGGGCATCACATGCACTACAGAGGGATGGTGGGCACAAACACCCCCCTGCACACAGCGTGGCTCAACCAATAGGAAGCAAGCATGCTCAGGCAGCCGGTCACTTCCTGGTGCTGAGGCACATTAGAGGTCATAGGTCACATCTGGAGGAGGACAGGCAGATTAGATCCAGAGAACAGTGGCTTTTAAACTTTACTGTACATAATTCACTCTTTGCAGATTAGACATCTCTTCTATAATATGAAGTAGGCCTAATTGTTAGTGTAACTGCACCCTAACGTGTTTTATGAGCTGTAAGCAAAGTAATAGGATTGATCTGTGATGAGACACATCAAGCTGGTGTTAATATTGACAACATTCACGTTTTTAATAATAGCGTCATTTTATGTGCTGAAAACAGAACTACACGTCACATCCGTAAATATCACCCCAGGCTGCTTTTCAGCCGTACACTCAGGCCGCTTACAAGTCATCAAAAGTCAAATGTTAATGTTAACGGGGGTCGCCCTCTCAGACCCTCCCGCCACTCAAGTGGGTAGGGTCTGGCTCAGCGCTATGGGGGTCTAGCCCGTGAGACCATCCTGATCCCACGAGCTTTAGTTTAATTTCTCCATGGAGTTTTGACAATTCATCTGGCATGTCAGGTGAATACTTTGACAGTCTGCATTTTGGTGAAATGTTATGCACTAATTTGCAGTGATTACAAATTACTTTGTTTCTACCAACTCCGCCGTCTGGAAGAGATTTTAAATTAAAAGTTCTATACATCTGTACTGTTCTCTAGATTTCTGTCCCAGCCAGTTTGTCTTTGTTCCAGTTTATGTGAGTGCAACATCCCACCCCCCTATTGTCTGTCTGTATTCAGAGCCAGTGAGCAAGGCACACTTCTTAAAATATATACTTTTTGATTGCGTTAATGGAAGAAAATAATTTGACGTTAATTAATTAATGCGTGCGTTAACTCGCCGAGCCATAGTTGAAATGTAAACATATGGGCTACTGTAATCATACCGCGCTAAACCTGAAACCTCTGGCACATGCACAGACTGTATAGTCTGATGATGAAGGCTACACACTACTGCACCAAACCCACTAGCTAACTAAACGCTTGGAAAACAACATTTTAGGGAGGACCACAGAGCTCGGACCTCCAATTGTTCTACGAACATCATGTTAGATTATGTTCCCTACCATAGTATTATTGACAGTGTGGCAAGTTTCTCTAATATCCAATGATTCTAACGAGTTCTCAAAACCAACTTTCCTCTGTTGCACGATATCTGACACAACCGGCTACATTTACACTGATCGGTGCACGTATGTGCACCTCTAGAAATTAAACCAAGACGTCCTACCAACCATAGTAGGCTGCCAATGTACATTTCATTTGAAGTCAAACATAACCCTTAAGAGAGCAGCTTGTCTCGTCACACCGCAGCGGGGCCGGTCAACGAGCGCGCCCACTACAAACGCCCGCCATAGCGTTGATCGCAAGGCTAGCTAAACACCGTCAGATTTTCCTCAGTGTAATCTACCAGACTGACGGACGGCCTTCAGATAATTTCGTCATTGTTTAAGTATATTCCGCGATAACGCGACCTCTGCCGGAGGGTGCAACGGTTGTGGCGTTGCTATGGTTACCTGTATAGGAAAGCTGTGCAGCCATCGGTCACGGTCTCCTTCAATCTTCATAGCGGAAAACACGTCGTTCACAGTGGAGAGCTGCCCCTGACACACACACACACACACACACAGTGTAAGTACACATGCATGTGTGTGCACGGCAGCTGCCCCTGTAGTCACACAGTAAATACCACCCCCCCCACCTGGCTCATCTTCCTCAGCAGCCACTTGTCCTCCTCAGCGGGAGGGGCAGGGGGGGGCTGGGGGCCGGGCCACCCCGGGGCCACCCACAGCTCTGTCTGCAGGGGCCGCTGGAAGGGGTTCTTCTCTGCAGGGAAGCCCTGCTCCTCCCCGGGGCTCGATGAGCAGGGGGGGGCTGAGCGGGGGTGGAGCCACGCCTCCAGGATGGCCTGCACCTGAGTGGAGGACACACCTGTCACTCAGAGTCAGGCCGCAGCTGTGTGTGTGTGTGTGTGTGTGTGTGTGTGTGTGTGTGTGTGTGTGTGTGTGTGTGTGTGTGTGTGAGCGAGCGCGCGCGAGCACAAGAGTACTGGTGTGTGTGTGTGTGTGTCTCTGAGAGAGAGAG
>JAODOY010001468.1:0-12823 GCA_025399855.1 Forbesichthys papilliferus
TCTAAATCAAACACAACTAAGCCAAACAGCCAATGGACGCATCTCTCCACAAAACAAACTGAATATTGCAACATTTTAGATTTGATATTGCGCAATGTGATATTGCGATAACGATACTGCATCGACATATTGTGCACCCCTAGTGCACAATAAATGTCATTTAAAACGTCATGGCAACAACGGAAGGGAGGAGCAAAAGGGTCAAAGCGAGAGAAGACAGGAGAGCAAGGGAAGGACTGAGAGAGACACAAGCCATGCTAAGTGTCTTCATAACACACCCAGCTCTCCAGTCAAAACCTGCAAACAACATGAGTCTGTTGGTCTGCTTAGTTAGGACTGGCATGTTGTGCCCCGCACCAACAGACATGAGGAGAGATATAATCCTGTCCAGCAGTCCAACACACTATAAACCTTGCTTCATCAGTCTCACCAAGGTGAAACACAACACACACACACACACACTTTGAGAGTACTGACACAGTTTATTAAATGTGAGGGCGATCGACAAATTAGTCTTTTGTCCTTTAACCAGTTTGAATCTGGTTTACAGACACAGATACATTGAGCACATCCCACGTCTGAAACTAAACAGCATGGTAGAACACACATACCATACTATATACATGTTTTACATATATCCCCCTCTTTCACTGAACACCTTGCTATTTCAAGAGAGCTACTATAGGCTTTAAGCTGTTGTTGAACCTGTGAAGAAAGAAAACATTTCCGCTACATACTGCTAGTGACATATTGCATGAGTAAAAGAACAATTCATCTCATAGTCCCTTGTCTGTGCCTTCCCTAGAGCCCGAAAATGCATGGGCACCGGGCCGTGTGAATGCAACAAATCCATTTATAACTATGATAATAATGTGTGTCTTGGGAAAAGAATAATCGGGATAGCAGCTTATGTAGTCTACCAAACACGTCTTTTTTTATTTTATTTTCCTCTATTGTTTTGCTAGAAGTGCTAAGCAGCTGCTCGGAGGAAGGAGAGTCATAGTATTCTAGAGATGCAACTCTGCTGATCCAGGAAAATCCACGTTTGTTAATAACCATTTGTTATTGGGGAGTTTTTTGGATAAACAACCCCTTTACTTAAACAGAACGTTTCCATTCAGAAATACGGGTTTAATAATGTATAACTTTCATTTGTAGCAGCAAAAACTGGACTTGCTTACAATTAGCTTGCAATAGCTGACTATAAGCAGTTATTGTGATTAATAGCCTCCATTAGAATCCATTTGCCCGCCTTTGCCCATATAAACACAATTCTCATTGCATCGTTCTCCTTCAAGAGAAACCACGTTCAAATTGACAGACCTCTTTAAAGTACGTCCCAAGCTCGGTTGGACCCAATTGGCTGTCCCTGCAGCAGTGGCATCATGCGTGAGCTGCGTGACAATGCTACATTTAGCCACATTTAACACCCCTTGGCACCAAAGCCTCGCCACGCAGGGCTTGTTACGAGCGGCGGCTACGCACGCTCTAAAACCTCATTAACGTATGAAAAGAGGCACACTAGGCTGCAGTGTAGCAGTCTCAACATTATATATTGTGTATGTGTTTGTGGGAAGACAAAAAATGAAAGGTGGTAACAGCCTGCTATGCTCTTCAAGGAATTACTGGAGTTACACTTTGGGGCCAAAGATAAAAACAAGTCTCACGATGCCCGTGCAGCCTTGTTAGAGCTGTCCATGGTGCTTAAGTCTGTGTTCTGCAAAGCCTATTTTTCTACTTGTGTCCTTTGTGTGGGCTTACCAAACACACTGGAATATGACAGTTAAACTCACACCGCTGCAGTGCTTCGCTTTATTAATTGAAGTGCATTTCTCAGATTTCACTTGGTGTGAAGTGCGCTGGTGCCGGCTACAAAGGACGGGACTCGTGTGCCCCTTATTAAAGTGGAAAAAAACACCAACACAAACGCAAACAGAGGGAATTCTTCCCTCTTATTCTTTGTGCATTTGTCAATTGGCCAATTTAACTACGCGAAAGTTTGTTTATATCTGCCCAGTTGGATGCTGTGTTTGTGGATAAAAACGCTAAAGATCCTCCCGGAGGGTGGTGGGGGGGAGAAGACAAACCACAGCCAGCCCCTGTGATTTAAGAATAAGCAAGCCGTCATGTGTTTGCTATGCTTTCCCGGCATACAAAGACTGATCTGAGTGTGGACCACCACTCTTTGCCACTCCTGTGTTTCTGCGATTATGATTCGGTCCACTGCCCCCGCTGACACCACAGACCACCACACGGCGGACAACGGCACTGAATTTAAATGAGCGCAGTCCAACACCACAGCAGCACCCCGCCTTCAAAACAATAGGGTAAAAAAAAAAGTGCAAAAACCGCAAGGACCATCCACATTCTGTAGATACAACCGACCGCTGCCACAGTCGCATGCGTA
Organism: Forbesichthys papilliferus; assembly: GCA_025399855.1. Taxonomy (NCBI): domain Eukaryota; kingdom Metazoa; phylum Chordata; class Actinopteri; order Percopsiformes; family Amblyopsidae; genus Forbesichthys; species Forbesichthys papilliferus. The sequence continues at coordinate 2,408 of JAODOY010001468.1, forward strand.
TGGCATAAAGTATACGTTTGGAAATATGACTGACATTCAAATGGGGCAGGGCAACGCATGGCTAGCATTTAGCTGGGCGTTATCTCCAAGACGCCAGGCCCCTGGAAGGTCTGTGATCTAATGGCAGGGAACATTTCTCTGTGAAGGGACCAAAGAGAGTGACAAGATATGTGGTACAAAGAAAAATGTCTGGACAACCCGTCTATCTGATTGACTTTTCGATGTATTACACGGCAGGTGCCGGCACATTAAGATACACAAGCAGTGGTCTATAGCAGCCAATGCTGGCCTCCCCAACACTATTCCTCCTTTCCTGATTATTTCTCTCTTCCGCTCGCTCAATCACAAGCGCACTTGCTATCTAGAAAAGTAGGGCAATTGCTTGCGAGTGAGGTGGATTGGGAATGACAGGTTAGTATTCTGGGAAAGGGCTAGACAGAGACAAAGAGAGGAGAGAGAGAGAGAGAGAGATAGGAGAGAGAGAGAGACAGAAGAGAGAGAGAGACAGAGCGGAATTAGGAAAAAGATCACAAGATGAGAGTAAGTGACTGCAAAAGGCTGGCTAGGGCCCAGAATTCTCCTGAGTTGCAAATGGACAAACACAGTCAAATCCTCAGTATTTCCTCAAGGATTCTTGGTAATATGAAGCAATACATGTCAAGAGGCTTCCAAAAATGTTATGTATTGCATTTATGGAGAAAAGCTCATATTTACAGTATACAGCAGGGCTATCCAACTCCGGTCCTGGAGGGCCGCACCCTGCATGTTTTAGAACTCTCCCTGCTCCAACACACCTGATTCTAGGCTGTTAGAAGCCTGATAACCGCCGTTCATTTGAATCAGGTGTGTCGGAGCAGTTTAAAACATGCAGATGGCGCCCCTCCAGGACTGGAGTTGAATAGCCCTGGTATATGGAAATGTGCGCTGTAGGCCTTGTCGCGCCGAAGCTGCCGTCTGCTGTATGAAATACAGCTCACAACGATACACTTTTTACTAAGCTCAGCTTTGGCTTCTGTTACAGTTTATCTGTTTGCAAAGCATAAATAATATAAGGCCAGTGTACAGTGGCTGTAACCTCATGGAAAGGTATTCCCAAATGAGCTCTGCAGCCAGCACAGACAAGAGAGAAGCCAAGAGATATTAACACACGTCAGCAGCTATTCATTGCCCGCACAGCCATGTTAATACATATACAGTCTAGCAGAGGTGATAGTGAGATTGACCGTGTTTGCCTGATGGGGAGCGAGAGAGAGACAGAGAGAGAGAGAGAGAGAGAGAGAGAGAGGGCTACACTGTCATCATCATCCAAATGTGTTTTGAACTGAAAAAGAAGCCACATTTACATTCTGTAACTGCTATTAAGTCTGTAGTGTTGTGCATCTTAAAGGCAGTGTACTTTTCTTGCCTTATGGTGACTTCACATTAAGAAATGATTAAGGTAGGACACTAAGCCAAGGTCACAGCTAATGGTGTACACAAACACACACACACACGTATTCGAGCAGCTCCAAGACTTGCTATTTCCACCCCTGCACTGCTGCGTGTACTGTAGATGAGAGCCTTCCTGCCAGTTGCTCGGAGATAACGCTCGTCTGCCACAGGATATGGAAGAGGGGTGGGTCCCACGAGACCCCGTCTAAGCTCCACAACAAGACGTCATCTCTGCTGTCAACTCTTTCCCTCACCCAGTTCAAGAGATTGTGTCCCAATATGTCATCCAATACACCCAGCCAGAGCACAAGCGCAGCTAGCTAGCTAGCAAGGTACGGTTTGTGAGCATGGCCATTGGCCAAGGGTATTTAGTTTGACAGGGGGTGACGTCAAAACAGCCTGAAGGTTAGGACTTTCAGAGATAAAACATTGATCGAAAAGGTTAAAATATCAATACTTGAATGACTACACCTTTAACATTTATTTATATTATATCTATAGGGTGTTTTTTGTAATAATAACACGTTTTATCATGGCCAGGCCATCTTTTAAAAATGTATGTTTCATAGCTCCAATCACATAAACAGTATGTACATGGTTGAGTGTGTGTGTGTGTGTGTGTGTGTGTGATGTATACTGTAGACTACTACACTGGCATTTGCTGGTGTAATGCCACTGTCCTGCTCTCCGTCTTATCTAGCGCTCAACACATTCCCCTGCAACCAGCGTGCGCGCACACGCACAGAATATCCATAACATGCTGCAAGTTCTTTGTGAAGGTGCTCATGAAAAGCACTGTGTGTGAGCCTTAGAGATATACAGAGAGAGAGAGAGAGAGAGAGAAACGACAAAGCTCGCTCCTACTAGTTCCAGAGCCCCTGGGTGCCACGGAGGACTCTTCACTGTGCTAATCTCTGTGTAATAACTGTGTGAATCGCAGACAAAACAATACACTTAACTGCCTCTTTTCACAAGTCAAAGACACTGGGGCGGCTGCTTGGTAGCTATTTATGTCATGACTGACTCGTGCGTGCGGGTATGTACTATATGCGCGAGGGCGTCTGAAATGAATCCAGGCGCAGCGAGAACGGTCTGTCTGATCTGAACAACCCCACTCCCCCCCTCAACCCCTCAAATCCTAACTCATCCGTTTTATATGAGTGAGGGAGACAAAACAAAAGGAACACGGACGGAACAGAACTGGCACATTATTATGAATTCCATTGATCCGCGTGGGGGGGGGGAGGACGAGACAAGACGATGGCCTATGGATGTTGGGCACTGCTGCACACGACCTCCTGGCCCGATCGTGCCCTTGACCAGCTCCAGTCACCCACCGGGGCCATAAATGCCCCTCTGGAACAACGATGATATTCAGGGCTTGACGTTAACTTGTTTGCTCACCTGCCACTGTGGCTAGTAGGCTTTCCCAAGTATATTATCCATTAGCATTTTCATTAGCCAAAAGCTGCGCTGGCACTGATCTAAATGTTCCTAATATACAGATACAGTATAGAACATACGTAAATGTTGTCTTGGAAGTCGTCTTGTGACTGTCAAAATACTTTATCAAACAAAAGAACGGTAATTATTTTGAACAAAATAGTAAGCTGTTTGGCACAGCCCAGCAACTGTAAAGTAACATTCTGTACATGTATACACTTGTGTTGTGTGGTCATGCGATAGCAAAACAGTCCAAAAATCCTTTTGTAATGCTGGTTTCAGAAGCAAGGACAATTCCACAAATATTATTCTGGCCAGTACAACTAAGCCTAAAATGGTGAAAGCTGGATGGAGATGACAAAGATAAGGTTCGGTTGGGAAAGAAATTCAAGGCCCTTTCATCACGTTCCTTCATGGTTTAGAGGTCAGAAATGTGTTTGAGCAGGCAGACACACTCACCCTCAGAAGTGGAAGAAAAAAAGTGTGAAGAGCAATTAAAAAACAGAACCTTCCCACTTGAATAGTGGCTCTAATTTTACAAGCAAATCATTGCTTTAGTTATCTTTTACCCTTTGTATTCCTTGCTAATTTTCACTATATCAAATGTAGTTTTTTCATTTGCTTTCTTTCTCTGTTTAATGTGCAAACATGCATTCAAATTATGTTTTTACAGTTTACCACACGCAAAGCATAGATATATCACCTCAGTTTGTTCAACATCTAAATGACATGGTCATAAACCAATGACGATAATTATCAATAGGGAATGCTCAAATTTACTCTAGCCAACACAAGATCAATGCTAATACTTCAACTGTAAGTTACGTATTAATGAATATCTCCCACGTGACATTGTGATTGACCTGTCAAGCTAAATTTGGCCCCTGTGAATTATTGCTGTAGCAAACTTAACATTATTGATTATTAAAAAGCAGTGCAATACAACCACCTTTCATTTGAATCCCCTCTGTACTTGGCACATTGATGTTTTGCATAACAAAGGTCCCTGCACAGCTGTTTACCATACAGCAACTTGTTGGCCTTTGAGTAGTAGCACTTTCACGGCATCTAATCAGCAGCTGCACCCAGATTTGCACTGCGCAATGTGCGCATGTCTTAATACTTCAAAGTGAATGCACCCCGGAGTCGACAAATCAGTGTCAGTAACGAGGTGTATTTGACTGCGCCCGAGCGACGCCTTCTAAAATCAGGCAATCACGGGACAGCCGAGTTGTTATTTTCGCTATACTTAAGGCACCCTACCGGTCTGAGAGACTGTCACTGTTCAAATGCAAATTTCAAAGTTTCCCTCTAACAAGGCTAGCTATAAATGATAGCCTGATTCATCCTCATGGGGCTGAGCCCTTAATGAGACCCAGGCTTACTGGGTATTTGATTAGGCTAGTATCCAACATACACATTTAAATGCAACGGATATGATTGGCTCTGCTCATTAGGATCCACATGTTTTGCCACACCTACTGTACAACTGAAGGAATGCCAGTAGATTCAGTCTGTTAACTGCTCCACAAGAGTGCCATTATTTTAGCTACTGTACATCCAGCAACGCCTGGTTTAAATATCATTATATCACCCAACTCAGTGGGCCAGTGGAGCTACGTATATGTTGTCATGGCAACCACGGCAACCTGGCTAATGGTTGCCATGGTTTCGCTGAAATTAGACCTCATTGGCCCTGGGCTATCACAGCAGCGCAGTAGTCCCTGTCCGTGACCCCTGGTTGCGCCTCTCTCTATGCGCTTCGGCGTCCTTGTAAAAATCCACACGCTAAGCATGTTTGCTCTCCTATGTGTAACGCCGAGCCCTGTGTGTCTTCTAGCATGGGGCATGGGTAGCCAAGGCCGCCCCGTACCCTTCCCTAGTCAGCCAGGAAAGGGTGATGACTGCTGGGCTGTGGGCTGTGGGCGGGACCTGCAGCAAGAGAGAATACCGGAGCCTCTCTCTCTCTCTCTCTCTCGCTCTCGCCCCCCCGGTCTCCCGCTGTGTTAGTGAATTTACGGTAATGTCTGATAGAGTAACAACTGACTGCCTAACCGTGAAGGGATGGAAATTAAATTTTCAACGCAGTATGAATGCTGGCCTGCCCACACTGAAGGCAGGCGGACATCTTTTGCGTGTGCGTCTATGGGAATTATATTTCATGCGTGTGTGTGTGTGTGTGTGCATGTGCAGGTGTACAGGTGTGTCCAACGTGTCTGCTCCTCCTACACAACAACAACAAAGTGAAATCAGCATCCCCTTCGAAATTGCACTAATAGCATAATAGTTTGGAAAGAGCGCTTGCTGCAAATACACTCCCAAAAGAAGACAAGTCAATGATGTAATGCTTTGAAATTCTCGACGGCATCTTAAAATCACTCCCTCTTGGGATTTCCGCCATCATGGGAGTGCGTTGCCGATGGGCTGGTTGGTTAAAAACTTCCAGAAGATCAAAGGCAGGCACCTTACTCTCCCTTTGGCTTCATAAAACCAAGTGATCTGAGATTATTAAACACACGCACCCCTTGATTGGTGATGCATTATTAAACATGTTCAGCGTGAAATAGAAAAAATATTTAAAACATTTTCTGGGAATATGTGGCGTTACATTACAGTCAAAGCAGAGCCAATAGGTTGTGTAGAGAAGAAGGCAGCCTGTTGTTTAACCACAGGAGCTCTGTTGCCAATTATTCATTCTACCGCAGTGTCCTTGAGCAAGTCAGTAAAAGTTATTTTCTGTAGCCGAGTGTGCATTTTGACCAACTGTGTGGGGGGAGAGGAAACAAGCTCAGAGAAAAGATTATTCAGATGAATATGTGATCTCGTCTCATGTCATAGTATTACTATTTACTATGACAATTAGTCTTGAAAGAATGTGGGACTGTTTACAATAGCTCAGACACCCAACGATCTAGATCAAAAAATAAAAATGTCTTTCAATATTCTTTCCAGTCAAGACACAGAGCTAGCACATGAAAGGGTAACTGTCATAAACATCAGCACCTACCCATTATAGGTGACCTTTTGAATGTGCCGTTCTCTCAATGAACCACTGCAAATAAGGTAACCTATTCAGCACAGAATCTCCAGTATTGTTAGCTTTACGGATTAAATCAATATTACCCTACCCTGTAGAGAAATATACAGCATTACTAGGCAATAAAATCTCGAGGGTTACATTTGAGAGGCACTCTCGCCCAATGTGGTCCATCACTTTGTTTGTGTGTCGGGTCAAATTAGTGAACCTCTGTGTGTTGGGACAAGCCATAAGCTATAACCAACATGCGTGTGTGAGTTAGAAAGCGAGATCCTGGATATTCCTTTTTCTCATTCCCCTTTGAAGTGCTAGAAAAACAAAATGTCCCTCTTTGAGATGTAAGGACTTTCAGTCCACATCTCAGGCACAAACCAAGGAGATTCCATGCCAATTCAGTGATAAGTAACTGACTTTGTATAGGTGTGCAGCTTTTTGTATAAAAAAAAAAAGAAAATTGGATTCCAAGCTGAAAGCCTTCCATAAACAACAGTCACACCTGAATACATTAATCACGATCAACAATATATATAAATACCAATATATATTGGTAATGTTAATTATGCAATTGTACATACTTTATTTAGTGTTTCCCACAGAATTTTATTAATCTATGCTGGACCTCTGGACATTTTATTACTGTTAATAACATTTTGAGCCTTTGCGTCAGACTCTTGACCACTTCGGTGACGTGACAAGGGGCTTGAGGGTTCAGGGCTTGAGGGCTTAGGGCGGACAATGAGATTTGCCTGCCCTACAATGTCAACACAATCGATTGCAATGGGCTCTGTCTGTAAGAAGAGAGCGGTCCTATTCATGCAACACACAATCTTATTGGCTAATACATGTTTTTGGACAGCTCTGATTGGGCCAACTTACGTGTCGGTCAAATCGGCCATTTTGAGAGCATGGCTATGTGTGCTCACTGAAGCTATGAATGGAAGATTATGTCTTAAAATGAATGCAAGAGCAGGCCTTGTAGTACTGTATGTATTAATACATGTCTCTTTTGGACTAAATATTTTACTGGATTGTCTGGACCCTTGAATGTAACAAGTGAATGTAACAGGATAATTATTGGTGGTCTGGTGGAATACTACTCACGTCATAGGTGAGTAGTTGACTCACAGTTGATTGTACTTGCTCTTGTACTGTTATGTGCTATTGAGAACCCACAAATGGTCCTGCCGCCCGCTTTGATTTCTAACAGTTTATGAAACATTAATCATATTTGAGTGTTTTTAATAGTGTTTTTGAGAAAAAGTTAAAATACTCTTTGAAATATTATATACAATATATATATTCAAGTATTCAAAACCTGTAAAATGATATTCAGAACAGCCCTACTATATTATACTATGACTGATAGAAGTGAAATGCATATTCTACTGCACCATCCTCTTATAATAAGGTGTACTGTTCATCAGCCACATCATTCAGCTTGCCAGTAGCAAGGATTTATTTAATGGTGGGCTCAAGTCTTTAGTACCCAACAGTACCGATATAGCCATGCAGGCAATGACATTTGTTTCTACTACTCCGATATCTCCAACAAACTAGCAGCAGATGCCAGTCCTAATTGGCACACTGAACAGTGAGGGGTAGCTTAGTTTCACAGGCCACGCTTTTCATCCATTTCTCACATAATAAAGATTTAAACGTTTTAAAACCTTCTTTACTTCATCCCTCACACCGCAGAGAGGCCACATGTTCTGGTGCATCTGCTACATGCAGCATTAGACATTCATGATCTGCACAATATCGAAGATTGTTTATATGCAGATATCAACATAGCTACTTCATTAATTATATATCAGATGTAAGCCAGTGAAGATAGATGAGTACTGTTAACGTGCTATTGCTGTTTCTGAGTCTGCTTGCAGTCAGGACTGGTATAGTGTACACCTGCCATGAAGATCAGAGAGAAAGAGATAAATTACATCAAATGACACCAAATGAATGTTAAATGAGCAGCCATGGATTCCCTCTAGATTGGAAATCAGAAATAAAATGTATCCTGCATATCGATAGGAATATACAGTACAGTATAGAAGTAGTGAAGAACATGTTCCTGTAATCACTTTCAGTTAGGGATGTTAAAATGAAGGCTCCTTCCCAAACATATTAATAATGCCCCACTACCCACAAAAATATATATATATATTTAATAAATCTATAATATTTATCTGCATTTTCACTACTGTACTATTCATATGGTATATGATACAGTATTTGACAAAAATGTAACAACATATCAATTGTCCTATATACTGGTATTTGTACAAATCAAAACTGGTTAGTGGTTACAATCGCCTGTAGATGTTCCAGCCGCTGAGGCCGAACCCTGTTACAATATTAAACATAGAGTTCAAGCATTATCTCAGCCACAGGCAGTGTATGACCTTATCTGTCTAACACACCTTTCTAAAAAATGTCTTAGTGCCGTTTTAAATTAGGGTAATGAAGAAAGAACCAAAAAAGCATACATTCTGTATTTAAATATGCTGCACGGGCACATGCGCCTCAAGAGAAGCTGGGCATAAATAAAAATGCTGAATAGCAACAAGGAGAACCCTATACTGTACATACTTACTACTCCGAACAAGTGCAATGTGTAGCTAGACAGTAAAACTTGCCTTTGTTCGCTCAGGGACTGTGAAATGAAATTGAATAATGCAGAGAGAAGGAGCTGAGGCTACACAGTAGATGTTGCTCGCTAGTGTCAACACACATAAATATATATTTTTAAAAAATAAACAACCTAATAAAAATGCTCTGTGGACGAAATATTATTTCAGCTGCTGCTTTGGCAAGACAAGCTCAAATATTGCAGGTAAAGTCTCAAATTCTTCCTTAACGAGTAGTGAGTGGACAGGCCACAATACAGGTGGTCTGTCCACAATCAATACATGCTCTTGCAAAATGTTTGGAAATCTCTCTCCCCGTCTCTCTATCTTCATGTCTTCCATGAGCTTATGTTATCCCCTCTGTGCCAATATCTCCATTTCTATCCTGGAATGCGCACTCTTTATTCTCCACACAAAGCAATAACATGCAGGCTCAACGACAAAGCTCATCTCATGCTCATAAGGGCTCCGTGTTTTTATGCATTTCCCATCAAATGGTTTTCCATGTTAGATTGAGACTGGGACGAGCAAGTCCAAACCAATAGATCGCCGAGAAGATTAGGTGTGCTGCTGCTGATGGGCTATCGGGGCAGGGACCCGAGAAATCGGATATGACATTTACACCACCTGGCTAGCCTAGAGCTTTTAGGATGGTGACACGCTGAATTCAACTGAATTTGATTAAGCTTCCGCACAGCTTTTGGTTCGGTTTTCAACCACGAGGGAAATCTTGGACAGAAATCAGAAAGTGTACCTTTAAAAGAGAATGTACAAGGAAATCCACAATCAACGACACACACCACTTACAAGCAGTTTCACATGGAGCTTACCAGCATTGCAGTTACTCCCACCCACACGCAGAGCAGTGCTGTATCTTCTGGTGCAGGTGTTTCCCATTCAACCCATTATATCCCACTTGACCAGTCACACAGATAATGGCATGTTGCTGCATAAACAGAAGAAGCTGCCACACATGCCTCGCTGCCACCGGCTTCATAACATTATGCCAGGTCTTTCACCGTGGCTCTGCAGTTCTCTCGCGCGTTTTCCCCCCAATCTGAGAGACTCAAGGGTCTCCCCCATTTTTGTAAGTGAATGCAAGCATATGTTAGCTAATGAACTGTGTAATCAGATTGAGCAGTCTGAGACACGCACACAAAAGAAGCTCGCTACAGTTGAGTTTATTTACAGTACAAAGCCCTTAATCACATTCCTGCTAGATATATTCCAGTCGCACAAGCGCTTCACAACAAGCCGACATTTACTTCAGAATTAAACAGCACCGCCTGACGTTAACGCAAAGGTGGTCAAGGAAAGAGGGGGCTTCAGGGCACAGGTATTCACACAGGAGCAGCAGTGCGTCACGAGAACACAGGTGTTCAATGTCGAGCTCAAGGACACTGTATACGACAACGGACACGAGAGGAGAACAGATTGCCCAAGGAATGGGTGATGACCCCCCCTTCGCTCCCCCTCCCATTCTCACAATCCCTGTGAAGTGTAAACGTGTGCATGGCCTAAAATAAAACACACGAGTACATGCACGCACACACACACACACACATTTAGATGACCCAGCATGCACTTGCACCCTCCCACTTGCAGTGAGTGAGCCGGCCCTGGGCTACATTCTCCACCGGGAAAATCAAGATGATGTGTGCACCTCATTTTGGCTTCACTTTGACGCTCAATTAGCTCTGGCAGGCCCGGCTAGCCTAGCTCCAATTACTAAGTCATCTTAGCCTGGTGAGTAGCGACGAAGGTGGCAGACCTCAGCAGACCACGCCCCCTCCCTAGTCTCTCTCTCAGCAGACCACGCCCCCCATAGTCTCTCTCTCAGCAGACCACGCCCCCTCCCTAGTCTCTCTCTCAGCAGACCAC
>JAODOY010001469.1:0-12821 GCA_025399855.1 Forbesichthys papilliferus
AGCAGATACATGTTAGTACTTCTACTGCAGCAGGTACATGTTAGTACTTCTACTGCAGCAGGTACATGTTAGTACTTCTACTGCAGCAGGTACATGTTAGTACTTCTACTGCAGCAGATACATGTTCGTACTTCTACTGCAGCAGGTACATGTTCGTACTTCTACTGCAGCAGATACATGTTAGTACTTTTATTATAGCAGATACATGTTAGTACTTCTACTGCAGCAGTTATACATGTATTTATACATTTAGTGAGATTGCTTTGAAATGCCAGAGACATCCGTTGTCTGCCAGAGAGTGACATGCTCTGTGTGAACATCTGCTGGTGTCTTGTTGGGGAGGACATAGCCTGTGAGATGAACCAAGTCTAAGGCCAGATCTAACTAGGCAAAGATACAGCAGATATGATTCTTTAGGTTGATCTTTTCACTGTAATTCATTTTTTCCCACAAATGTGTTTGCTGTGTTTACAGTATATATTGTATTTAGAAGATTTTCTGCTCTAAATTTCTGAGCAAAATGCGTGGATGTATTGTCTGATTTTACATTGTGGAGAGAAATATATTTGTGTGCAGTACTGGGGTGTTGTGTTTGATCAACATATTCATGTACTTATATAATTAAATATAAACCCTAGACTGTCGTTAGAAAAGGATAAATGTTCAAAGTGTTTTACATTGAGCACAGCAGTGTCTACCTGTTTCAAACTAAATCAGATCATTTAAACCATGTGCCATACTGTGACAAAATTTGGTTCTTATAAATGATTGTGTAGTTTTGAATTATGGGTTTCATTTAGCCAAAGAGCTAAGATTTTCTGCTACTCGAGTGTTCTGTGTAGTGTTTTTACAAAATTAGCCCTGTTTTCAAACTCGTGCTTAAGCAATCGAAAAAAACCAGGACTTCATGTCCAATTCTTGTTTGACTGACATCTGTCAGTCTATGTCAATGCCTTATGAAGGTCTTGCATGCTTCATGCTGTGTTCTTGACATTCTGACACAACATCTCAGGAGGTATGTGCCTTCTGCTAAATAATGGAAATAAAACAAATAATTTAAAAACACCTGGCTGTATATATTTGGGGATTAATGTAGTGGCTATCTTTCAGATTGTGCCTGGCATTAGCTGTGTGTTCTCATCTAGATGTCAGACATGCCGCATATTCAGCGTTAGCATGCTGATGCTAATTGACCTCAACTGTCCTCGGGAGATGAATAAAGTACCTATCTAAGCTAATCGAAATGTAAATAATGTCCAGAGCTTTTATCTAGCTGTGTGAGCGCAACCACTTAGCTCGGCCGCTAATATAGCATATCAGCAGCCACTAGAAGATACTCTTTCATGTCTAATTCATGGACTTCCTTCTTATGAAACATTTACATGGAAGCAAAAATGCCACTTGCAACTAGCCTAGGCTAGGCTAGCCTGCTACACCTGAGACACTAGTGCTAGCCTAGCTTAGTCTGCTACATCAAAAGTCATGAGTGCTAGCCTAGCCTGCTGCACTTGTGCTAGCCTAGCCTAGCCTGCTACACCCAAGTCACTGGTGCTAGCCTAGCTTATCCTGCTACACCTGAGAGAATTGTGCTAGCCATAGCCTGCTACATTTGATGCTGGTGCAAGCCTAGCCTAGCCTGCTACTCCTGAAATAATTGTGCTAGCTTAGCATAGCCTGCTAAACTTGATGCTAGTGTTTGCGTAGCCTAGCCTGCTACACCGGTGCAGTATTTAGCCTTCACAGCACAGCACTCGTTTACTCATCATTTGATTCATTTGAACAGTGTCACTGGCTCTAAACAATCAAAATGAATCTCAGATTAGTAAGGTAATACTAGTAATAAGGTAATAAGGTAGTAAGCGTGTCGCCTCACATTATACTTCTGTATATCTGGTTAGCTCACCAAGATAAGCATCAGGCTTGTTACACAGAGATTGCCAGTTCCAATACTGACCTTTACAATATTTTATACATTTTTGGCAGTGGACAGATCTTTGTTGGTTACCATGGCCTGAAGATAAACAATCTGTTTTCATATTGACAATATAGGACTGTTACTATGGATACAACACAATATTGTGCGTACACTATACCAACTCAACAAATGTAGTAATAACGTGTAGTATTTCTGCATTACTAATACACATTAGAGCATTGTTGCCCTGACAACAACTCTGTCTGCAGTAAAGTCTCTGTCTGTGTCTACCTTGTACCTGTCTGTCTGTCTGTCCGTCAGACGGGGCAGTGACCCAGACTTAATGCGTCTCATGCATGATAGATGAGCCACTCACCCTATCAGAGCCTGACCTGAAGGGGAGGGGCTTGTTTTTTTCATTGTCAGGCTCCCAGAATGCATTGCAGGAACTAAAAACAGACACAGTGCACTGAACAACTGAGTATAACACGATGCAACACTAAGTACAGACCTCTGCTCCACACACATCCCATAGTTCCACCAGCAGTGTCTCTAATTGATTTAGCTCACTCAGTAACGCCCCCTCTGGTGCCAGGAGGGAAAACCATGCGTGTCTTCTACTGATATTAGTTTACTTCTCATTTCTATTGGTTCTTAACGCAGATTAACCACACCGCTTCCATACTGTCGCACACAATAGCTCTTTCAGGCACACACACACACACTGCATCAGCGTGTGTGTGTGTGTGTGTGTGTGTGTGTGTGTGTGTGTGTGTGATGTGATCACGTTTACACCAATCAGACCACCTGTCAGAATATCACTGTTGATTGACGGGGCAGAGAAAGAGAGAGAGGTAGACTAAAGTGGACAGACAGTAATCTAGTAACTCGAGATGGTCTGTCTGACACACACACAGCAAAAACAGATGTGTGTGTGTGTGTGCTCCCACTTAAAACCTAAAAACAGCAGCAGGTCTCATTACACACACACGCACACACACACACACACAGGTTCTATATTTACAATAAACTACTGAATGTTTTAAGCTCTGACCCCCCCCTCTCACCCCAGTGAGGATCACCATGGCAACCCCATGGTATCTCAAGGTGGGAATATAAGGGTGTTACATCACACACACAGACAGAACTTCTCTCTCGATGAGCTCCTTAATTAAAACAGGTTTTGATGAGTCATCACATTTCTACCTCTAATTAAACCACAGTTCAACCAATCAGCTCCTATCTCGTTAAGCAGGACCTCGTTAGCGCTGTGCTGTCACATTGTTGATCTCTGGTTAATTAGTATGAGGCATGGGCCGACTCCTACGACCACAAGCCCCGCTGGGGTCCAACTTCACTCTACAAGAGTTCAAATCACTTTCTGCTCAGCGTTGGCTGGGGCCTGTTCACATAGCAGGGCCACAGCTCATCTACACACCTGTCTGTCTGCAGTCCACTAACAAATGACAGTGTTACACAATGGCTGGCCATAAATAAAGGACCAGTGGTACTGACCAGCAGTGTGGATAGTTATTCATCATGCTAACTAGCGGTTTGTCGGGGGAGCACATGATCCATCCATCCATCCATCCTCATCCGGGTCGCGGGGGCAGCAGCTCCAGCAGGGGACCCCAAACTTCTCTTTCCCGAGCCACATTATCCAGCTCTGATTGGGGGATCCCAAGGTGTTCCCACCCAGTGTAAGAGCAAGTTTTGCTAATCATTCTGATGACAATTAAATGAAGGTTATTGTGTTCTCGTGTACATTTCTAAAAATGCTTTTCCACGTCCTCTGCAATATTTGGCAACAGTATTCTCTCTCCCGCACACACTGATTATAGACGCGTTATGGTCTCCATAAAACCTTTAGCGTCTCCCATGTTAATGTTTTATAGAACTCTAACCTTCACTTCTCACGCGTCTGCAGCATAAAATGGCTCTTCATTTTTAACAGTTGCAACAATTTGAGGTTCTGCATTTTATGGATCTGTGGCCTATTGAATTTTACTCATCTTTATTTGTTTAAAGCTTTATACATCATTATGACAATGATACATGAATGCACTGGTCATCCCATAGATAGTAAATGCTAGTGACACAGTGTATGCTAGTGACGTGAACCTGCAGCCTTCATCAGTATTGCATCTCAGCTGGATTGTTTCATGTCCCATTGGGAAGACACAGTGACACCACACCTTAATATATTCGTTCATTTTATTTATAACTGATATAATCAACATAAATAGATCAGCAGATTCTGTTTACATACAGGATTAAACACAGCCTTGTTATGTTAAATATCACTGCAACAGCCATGGAGCCCAGCACATAGCCAGGCCCCTAACACAAACTCAAAAAGGACTTTTTGATTAAACAAGCTGAGGGAAACATGTTCATTTCTTAATTTCAGGTTTGTGACACCGAGATGTTGGTATTAAAATTAAGTGAGGCAGAATAAGTTATTATTAATAATGCAAATCAGAGCAGAGAAACAGTCAGTTACAGTAGAAGATGAGTAGAGTTCAGCACATAGCCAGCACGGGCCCACAGGACAGATGCCTTCCCTCAGAACCATTTGGCATCCCTGCAACAATTATTCAGCTCCGGCCAGCACAACAGAAACACAAGGTGAGTCTTAGTGGTTGCCATGGCGTCCGGAAGAGATCAGACGAAAGCCAATCAGCTTCTAGGGAGTCCCAGGTCGGAAGACAGCATCGTGGTCCAGGACATAGCCAGCACCTGGCAACCGGCCTGAAGACCATTTGGTGTCCCGACCGACAGACAGACAGGCAGACAGGCAGACAGACTGGCTGGCTGGCTGGCTGACTGACTGACTGACTGACTCCATCCACATAGTCAGGACGGAACATAATTACAATGTAGTTACATGATTCAGTACAATATAGTTCTAGTGTCAAAGCTTCCAGCATTTAGACATATCCAACCATCAGTAACGATGCGGCAACATCAGTGTTACATGTTGTGTTCCCAGGAGTATCCTGGACCACAGACAGATAAAACAAAGAGAATCAACAGACCAGGATATAGTCAGTGTTCTGTCAAGTACATTCAGTAGCAACACTCACACACACACTCTCTCTCTCTAATTCTCAGACAGATATGTTCCTCTGTTTCCACCAAGCAGTCTTAGCTCAGGAAATGGAATGAGTGGCGTGCCAGTGAAGGCTCCAGGTTGAAGTCGGGGCCCAGAGCAGGCGAGGGAATGGAAACAACGGACACGGATGCAGATCTTAATCCTATCCCAACCCTGCATCACCCGGATTGCTGTCCTTACTGAGACGGACTAATTCCTGGGACAAATCCTCCAGGTTCTATATATATATATAGAGAGAGAGAGAGAGAGAGAGAGAGAGAGAGAGAGAGAGAGAGAGAGAGAGAGAGAGGTTTATGACAATAGCAAAGGTGTGCAGACGAGCCCAGACAACTTTGCGTTAATTGGCAAGCACTGATTGGCTCAGGGCCTCTGGACTGTTCCTCCAATGGGTGCCATGAAGAGAGACTCGTCCCGCCCACTGGTTTGGCTTTAGCCCCGCCCACACTAGCAGGTGTCCTGTCAATCACCTTGGGCCTCATGTATCAACGATTGTGCAGCTTTACCAAAAGATGGCGTACTCCCGAAACTATAAAAGAGCGCACGGTCCTGCGCATCTTCCCTTCTTACATCCCAACGAATGTGTCATTTAGCTCACGTGCACGAGCCTCACCTCCTCCCATGTTACTATGGTAATAAATGCGCCCGTGTCCTCATCCGTCATCCGTTATTTGCAATGGCTCATTCAGCCACAAAAAAAGAAAAATGGATCCATGCAAAATGACCTCATGTGCGTCTCAGCAACACACATTCTTAGACAGAGCAGCTTTCCATGGCGATCTTCTTACACAGTGAGGAAGATCTTGAATCTGTGGGAAGTAAGCTGCACAATATGGCGATATAGAGGGTGCCTACACTACAGTATGTAATGGTGGCCAGCCCGTTAACGTTGTGCAGTAGCCTACTCTTCAATTACGTAAATCTCACTGTCCGACACCTCAAGAACGTAAAATATGCTAGAGAAGTGTTGTTGTAGTCATCGGATATGTTTATCTCACTGACAACGCCAGGTTGCTTTATGGTAGTAACTGGTGTGTGTGTGTGTGTGTGTGTGTGCACACAGACCTTCTGCAGGTGCATGTTCTTGGTGAGCTGCTCCTCCAGCATGTTCTGCAGCTTCTTGTTCATCTCACGCAGGTTGTCGTCGCCGTGCTTCACCAGCTCCCTGAGCACAGAACCCAGCCCCCCTCTCTCCCCCTTCTCCCCCGGGGGGCCCAGGGCCGCCCCTCCCGGGGCCCCTGCTGACACATCTGAGGGACGCGGAACAGACTTTATATTAAAGACACATTCTCTTACAGGTGTGTGTGTGTGTGTGTGTGTGTCTGTTTTTGATTGTATGTGTGTGTGTGCACCTATTCTGCTGTCCATAACGTAGGTTTCTATGATGGAACTCTTCCTGCAGATGTCTTCAGCCATGGAGGAACAGCTGACCTCCAAGTGTTTCACCTGCAGACACACACACACACAGACACAGAGTTTAACATCTATGACTTCATCAGACTCATAGAAAGTAAAGCTGTATTCAGTGAGTAGTGATCCAGTCTATTTATACCAAGCCTCCTCCACACTGAGCTCGTCTCCTCTAACTGCTTCTATTGGTTCACTGCTCTCTTGCTCCTGTGTGTGTGTGGCTCAATAGCAGGGGTCTTCAAAAGGGGTTTCTGATCCCTAGGGGCCCTCAGAGGTACTGCCAACTTTTTAAAATCTTTTTATATAAATTATAATATTTTAACGATTGTCACATGAAAAGATATGCTCACATATTTGCAAATATGTGAGGGGTGTACTCACTTTTGTGAGATCCTGTAGGCCACCCTACCAAATTATTTTGGGCCTGGTTTAATGAGCAACACACTCTATTAACTTGTGTTGCTCATTAAACCAGACACACTCACACTCACACTCACACAGACAGACAGACAGACAGACAGACAGACAGACAGACACACACGCGGGAAGGGGGGTATACGGGGTGAGCAGGAGGTACCAGGAGGCCCCACCTTCTCCTCCAGGAGCCACTTCTCCTGCTGGACCTGAGCCAGGCGCTGGAACAGCTCCCCCACCTCCTCATCTGACAGGTCGCCTGGCCGCTGGGACTGGGGGCTGGCGCCGCCCCCCTGCACACGCACGCACGCACACACACACACACACACACACACACGTGCAGACAC
This sequence comes from Forbesichthys papilliferus, assembly GCA_025399855.1. Classification (NCBI taxonomy): domain Eukaryota; kingdom Metazoa; phylum Chordata; class Actinopteri; order Percopsiformes; family Amblyopsidae; genus Forbesichthys; species Forbesichthys papilliferus. The sequence goes on from JAODOY010001469.1 coordinate 7,199, forward strand.
ACACACACATACAGGGTCAACAAAAAGTTTTTACTGAATGACACATGAGTGAGCAACAGAGAGAGAGGCAGACAGACAGGCAGACAGACAGGCAGGCAGACAGACAGCACCTTGGTCGTCTCCTTCACCAGGTCCCTGTAGGAGAAGGAAGACACAGAGGAGGAGTCTCCTGTCGGCTGCGTCTTGATGGGGCTGCTGCTCTCTGAGAGCACCAGCTCCTCCAGGCCTGCAGGGGGCGATAGAGGCTTTACACGTCAAAATGCCGTAGCGATACTCTCCTACACGAGAGGTGGCGCTATACACAAACCCCAGTAGAGGAAGTTGTGCAATCTCCTTTCTATTATTGTTTTGAGAATGTGTCTAAGACAGTCTTACCCGCTACGCTACGCAGAGAAAGGCCCTGAGGGGTGGTTCAGACCAATGGTAGATATTTATTTTAAATTCATCTAAATCGTTGTTGCCGAGTTTGAAAGAAAGTACTAAATAGCCAATGATCTTGTTTTATCAGACCACTGGATAACCTTTAAAAATAAAGGACTACCGATTTTAAAACTGTCCTGATCTATTAAGCTCCTCCACTGTGGCTCCGTCAAGGATGTCAAGAGTCTCTTTAAAACTTTTACTGCTACTGAAGTATACTGCATGGCCACATATCTGTGTGTGTGTGTGTGTGGTGCATCAGCGATTAGAATTAGAGGGTAGCAGAACACACACAGGGCTGTCTACTGTACATTCAATATAGCTTATTGTAAACAAACAAACATGCTCAATCAGCTCATATTCCAAGAGCTGCTGAGTCAATGTATAGTGTGTGTGTGTGTGTGTGTTTGTATAGTGTGTGTGTATAGTGTGTGTGTGTGTGTGTGTGCGTGCACCAGAGCGTGTCTTGCTGTTGGTCAGGATCTCCTGTAGTCTCTCCTGCAGCTTGTCAGCTCTCCTCCTCTCACTCTGTAGCTGACGCTTCAAGTCCTTCAGCTACACAAGCACACACACACACACACGCATGCAGGTGAAACATAGTGGCACCAGACTACAGTATGGGGCCATTATAGTAACCAAAATAGTTACAAATGCGTGTGAAGAGTTTATTTATTTATTTCATTTATAGATACATGTATGCATTTATAGATACATGTATGCATTTATAGATACATGTACACATTTATAGATACATGTACACATTTGTAGATACATGTATGCATTTATAGATACATGTATACACTTATAGATACATGTATACACTTATAGATACATGTATGCATTTACATGCATTTGTAGATACAAACATTTACAAGTCTAAATACAGGTTTGTAAATTATTTTGCACATTTACAAATCTGATTACGGGCACACGGATTGAGGTAAAGCTGCAGAACTCTTCACACACATTTGTAAATAGTTTTGTTACTATAATGGCCCATTATACATGTGTATAATACACATATACTGTGTGTGTACAGCAGGTACCAGATGGAGTTGTGACAACAATTCATTAACAACGATTATCTAAAACACTGTTGATTAAAATATATATATATATACACCTTACTTATACTTACTTACAGTATCGCAATATAACACAATATATTGAATTGTGGCCCCTGTATCGTGATACGTATCGTATCGCCAGATTTTTGTCAATACACAGCCTTGCTTGTCAGGTTAGTATCCTGATGAAGGTCACATAAATAGAGTCATGTGTATGTGAGTAACCTTGACGATGAAGGTCACATATGGTTCTATAATGTTGTCTCACCGCTGCACCTCCTTTCTTCTCCAAGATCCTCTGGCCGTCCACAGTGTCCTTTATCTCCTATAGATGATAAACACACCTCATTAACGCTCTCTGCTCTGTGCTCCACACATGTGGTCTGGAGGCATCATGTTGAAATGCAAACAGTTTTCTTACATGTCCTCACTGTCATTAGGTTTTTTATTTTGATATTACTCTGCAGGAAAGCCTGAAAAGCCTTTACCTAGACTTTGATTGGTGGAAACGCTAGCGATTTCTATGACCTCTTGCTGCTGATAAAAAATGTGAATCTCTAGAAAAAGTTCACATTATTAACTGTTATGGTTCATATTGTTACACTGTTTAAATAATGTATACATTATTAACTGTTATGGTTCATATTGTTACACTGTTTAAATAATGTTTACATTATTAACTGTTATGGTTCATATAGTTACACTGTTTAAATAATGTTTACATTATTAACTGTTATAGTTCATATAGTTACACTGTTTAAATAATGTTCATATCACTAGACTGCTTAAATAAAGCTTATAGTATTATACAGTGTTACAAATATAGTTTAAACAAAATTGCACCTGTCTGAGCTGCCCAATAGTGTCACATTGTTGGTCTCTTTGCTTCTCCACCTCCTGTAGAGTGTGTCTGATTGCCTCCATCTTTGTGTCCTTCTCCTGCACGCGCGCACACACACACACACACACACACACACACACACACACACACACACACACACACACACACACACGCCATAACATCACACGTTGAAAAGTTCAGCTTGTACCTCTGGAGATTTAAAAAGTTTTGGTTTGCACTAATCTCTCTCTCAAACACGCACACACACACACACACACACACACACACACACACGCTGTAGGGAGTAACTGCACCACAGTTCTATTAACTTGTGATTTAATCTTGTGTTCATTAATTGGACTGAACCAAAGTTCACCCCGATGCAGCTGCCCGTCTGTGTGTTATCATTGAGATGCACTTTAAATAGCATGAATCTCACACACACATAAAAACACACAATTTCCTGTGTGTGTGTGTGTGTGTGTGTGTGTGTGCACCTCCAGGTGTTGTGTGTGCTCCATCCTCATCATGTCCATCTGCTGCTGCTGGTCCACAGAGTTCTTCTTGATGGTCTCCTGCCACACACACACACACAGGACGTGCGTTCTGCAATGAGAGGGGTCTTTTCCTAGTTTTCTATTGTTTTCTATTGGCATCAGGGCCTTAATCTACACTAGTGGCATAGTGACTAGTCACCTTTAACTGATTCATGTATTATTTTCAGTAGAATTAGTCTATTTTTAATTTGCTACTAATTAATATAAACATATTTGTAGGCTTGTATCACCTTTTAATCAGTCACCTGTCTGTCTGCCTGCCTGCCTCTCTCACCTCTGAGTCAGTGAGCTGTCTCTCCAACCAGCTCTTTGTTGCCTCCAGACCTTTGATCTGAGCAAGGAGATCATCAACACTGTCCCGAAGACCCTCCAGCTCCTTGGTGTGGGCCTGTACGCACGCACGCACGCACACGCACACACACACACACACACACGCATGCACACACAGTCTACAGTTCATTTCATAAATGATGTAGACAATATGAACACATTACATGACTACTTATTATTTAACAACCAAACTATAAAAACAGTTACTTTTTGTAATCATTTGGCCTAAGTAGGGAACCTATAGAATTACAGTATAGCTGGGCACATTGGTGCCCCCTGTGGTCACAAGACATAACTACACTCATGCGGTTTAGATCGCAATGGCATTTATGAAACGTGCGTACGATCACTTCCACACAAAGGTCGGCATTTATCAATCTGGACCGATTTGGACATGAGCTATGGCAACGATCAAATTTCATGACAAGTCTCAACTCATGTACGCAAGTTTATGAATCATCTAAAGGCCCCGATATACTTGCTTTTGTGCAAAGCGTATACGTAGACAAGCGGCTGCGTCGCAAAAGGAATTGTTCATATTCTTGCCTGCGTACCTTGGTGTGCTCGGAGGATTAAAAATATATCTAGTAGGGGACAGATCAGGGTCGAATCATCTCTGGCCGACACCGGAATATTTTCCTTGACTGAAATTAATATTGAAATTTCCACAACAACCAACATGTCAACATGTGGAGCGGCATGGAGACATCATAGATGTTGGTAATTACGGACTAGATCTACTAACTTTGACGAGTCAGTGAGCTTGACGTGCTGGCCCCGCCCACCTGTAGTGAGCCGTGTGTGTACCACCACCGGTCTTCCAATAATAATGTAGTAATAATAATATAATGCAGATGGCCGGTAGAACGGCGGGGAAGATCGGGACAAACCACAGTTGTGAGAATATTTTCATAATCGGCATTTCCTTATTAGTAAACATCAAATCTGTATCGGTTATATATGTGTCAAATATAGGCTATAGATTATGGTAAAATAGTATATTTTGTAAAGCCAGTCTATATCAGCAGAGGGAACTGTAGCAATTCCATACTGTGCATGACAGAGAAATTGTCTTGTCCTGCGGTGTTCTGCACGTACAGGGCAGATGAACAGTTATTTGATCCACCATGCAGACAGAATATAGCCTAGCCTATGCCCAGAGAGCCCAATAGCCCTGACGGGGCTCCAGTCCTTGGGCTACAAGGAGTCACACTTAATTAGTTGCTTCTAAAATGTAGGCCTATTAATAGGCCTAGTGTTTGGAAGGTAAGCTATTCGATACCCTACGCCTACGGGACACGAATTAATGTGCAACATTAAACATTGTATTTATGCGAGAACCATAAAATCTGTGATTTATCTGAAACATCATTAAAATTGACAAATAAATAAACTCCCCAACCTTCTAGGCTATTTAAACAGGCTATGGCTAGGGTTATATGGCTATAAGCTAATCGGCTATATACTAGCAGCCTAGTATAGGCTATTAAGGCTACCATTACCCGGCCAGGACAAAGGTGGTGCGTGATTCTAGCTGTTTTAATACCTCTTCTCCGAGTCAGTCAGAAAAGTGTTTCTTCTTGAACGTATTACAAAGACAATAAAGATGAAGGCAGGTGTTGTGCATAAACTGTCCCCCCTGCACCTTCTCCTCTCTCAGCTGCTGTCTGATCTCCTCCTCAGACCGCTGCTTCTCCTCATGAAGCCCTCGTAGCTCCTTCTCATAGCGGGCCCTGACCCCCAGTACCTAGTGGCAACACACCACAAGACAGGTTAGCACAGACAAACAGGCAGGCAGGCAGGCAGGCAGACAGGCAGGCAGGCAGGCAGGCAGGCAGACAGACAGGCAGACAGACAGGCAGGCAGGCAGACAGACAGGCAGGCAGGCAGGCAGACAGGCAGGCAGGCAGTCAGACAGACATGCAGGCAGGCAGACAGGCTGACAGGCAGGCAGGCAGACAGACAGACATGCAGGCAGATAGACAGGCAGACAGACAGGCAGGCAGGCAGACAGACAGGCAGACAGACAGACAGGCTGACAGGCATGCAGGCAGGCAGACAGACAGACATGCAGGCAGACAGACAGGCAGACAGACAGGCAGGCAGGCAGGCAGGCAGACAGACAGACAGGCTGACAGGCATGCAGGCAGACAGGCAGACAGACAGGCAGATAGATAGGCAGACAGATAGACAGGCAGGCAGGCAGGCAAACAGACAGGCAGATAGACAGGCAGGCAGGCAGACAGGCAGACAGACAGGCAGATAGACAGACAGACAGGCAGGCAGACAGGCAGGCAGACAGACAAGCAGGCAGACAGACAGACAGACAGACAGGCAGGCAGGCAGGCAGTGTCCCCAGCAGGAGGAGGAACACATGTGTGACAGTACCTCCTTCTCGTGCTGTAGCT
>JAODOY010001470.1:0-12820 GCA_025399855.1 Forbesichthys papilliferus
TTTATAACTATTATTTTTTATTATTATTATTATTATTATTATTATTATTATTATTATTATATAATATTATCATGTGTGTTTATCCAAACTGACTTACAATACAGTGAGCAGGCAGGGGTTAGAATTGCTAACCACCACCCTAATCACCAACCTAACATGATCCCTGCAAAATAAATCTCTATCATTGCATGAGTATGGATTAATCCATTGTATGCATGTCTATAAAACCTTGGAAAGTAATTAGTGAAAGACAGATCAGTGAAATCAATACCACATTTCATTAGTCACACTTATCCCATTAAAGTACACCATTGTTAGCAGGTCAAAATGCTCACAAATGTATAGGTGGAGTAAACTCATTCTGGAGAAAGATTGTTGATATTTGACATCTATCAAATTACAAATACCTTCAGTGCCATTCTGTCAAAAGCTCATTGGAAACACATTGACAAGGCTCAAGTGTTGTGTTGAGTGGTGCGATGTGCACCACCTTGTATTCCCATTTACAGAGCCAGGGCTGTGTATAAACAACAGATTCCTTTTCAGCAAGCACACAAAAAAGGCAACTAGCCTTAGAACCTGAAGTGAAGGAGTTATGTATAGCCATGAAATACATTTCCTGTCTACACTTTTTTCTGATTTTCATGATTAGATATTAGCATTAGTATTAGCTTACAATCACTTACTCCACCATTAAGTTATAAAAAAGTAGCACAAATAAATGTAAATATTGTTTTAAAAGAGTAATTTCCTGCTCCTTTTCAATTGTTGACACAGTTCCTTGACTTCTCAATGTAATGTGTTTGACAAGTTTAGGTGAAAATACCACATAGAGGCTACGACTGCTTTACTGCTAGTACGGTACCAGGCTACTCAAAGCGGTTTGAACATAGTTTTATGGGTTTTGGACCAAATATGATTTATTTACAGCAGTGTTTTCAAGGTGTTAATATTGCGCATTAATTCTGCCTCGCCATCCAGACTACAGTAAAGTTTACAGGCGGCAGAATGTAGTTCATTGTTGTTCGTGTCAACAACATAAACACAGCAGCAGCTTGGTCACACAGCCCTGTGTAGTTATGGTGTTACGTTTTGATAACCAGCCATGTATCTACTAAGCACATTATTTCATGAATGAAGGTTAAACACCGCAGTCATCCTTGCCTGCTAAACAGATATGTACCCATAAGCACGTATTAATTAATGAATGAAAGGTTACATAGCAGGAAATTGCAGCCGTTCTTGCTGCTACAGGGTTATGATAGATAGGTGGCTAGCTGCTAGCTGCTAGCAACAACACAAAGTGATATTTGGTTAAACAAGAAACGTTAAAGTTAAACAAAGACATATTCTAACTTTGTTATTATTAAGGACATAACTTTAAATATTTTGTATGATCTGACCGATCACTGACCCAGACAAAAGCATTATTACTCGCAGTACCAAAAATGGCAATCCATTTCCGGCAGGGGATACAATTACGGTATGACACACGAGTGCGTCTTCAATGTGCAATGTTTAGGTTAAGTAAATCAACACATTATTTAAAGAGCCTATTTACAGTTTACTGTTTCTGAACAATAGCCTATATTAATCGAATGTAGTTATTGATGTGCACATCACTCTTGATAATATGCCTGTCCTGCCGACTCTACTTGTTTATGCTATGGTAGCCTGCAGTTCCTGTATAAAAAACTAGATTTACAGATTTGGTCATCTGCAAATGTTGAACATTATACTTTTACTTAAGGTTTGTCTACTGGCAATCAACATCAGTCTATGTATATTTTGCTGGTACTACGTAGCTGGTCATATCCTCCTAGGGGCATTACCAAACAAACATATGCACTTTTTTCTCATTCGCCTGTTTCCCCGCCCCTCTCCATTTTTTAGGCAATACAGACCAGGAAGCTAACAGTCCACTTTTAAAGGTTTACTGCTTCTCTGTGTCAAAACGACATTGCTACTTCCAAAAACAACTAGAAATACTTGGTTTTCATGGAATGGGTCCTTTAATATGTTACTTCTAAACCCATGTTTAAAAGTAACATATTGATATGTTGCTATCATCATATTGTAAGGGTTTAAGTTCATTATAAAAACGTAATACTGTAAGATATGCATAGGTCTGGCCTTGAAAGTATTATACTGTACACTACAGTATAAATTGCATACATTACATAGAGTCATGCTGTATTTCTATGCAATGATATTAATCTTCTTATCTTGTACTGAATAAATATGTGCTAGAGACAAAGGCTTGCTTTGGGGGGGTAGTAAGAATGGCATAAAAGTTTTTAGAACTTTAGAGCCACTATTGCATAATTTAAGGAATGTGGGATTATGAGATATGATAAACTGGCAACTATATGATAAAAAATGTTTTTGCAGGCCTCAGTAAAACAGCTTTGCAGGGCATAATTTCAGCCTGCCAACATATCATTACGTTTATATTTTTCTACTTATATGGAATAGACTTTAAGGGCTCCTTGATAAAGCATAAACATTATTGTGATAGTTTGGCCTAGAATGCAAAGACTGTGTTGAAATACATTTTGTCTTAACTGCATAAATTGGAATCTTTGAAACTGCACAGTATGACAGAAATAATTAAAATAAATGTTTTTATTTGGAAGAGTGTCTCTTGTGAAAATGTGTTATATTTGTGATAAAGACTCTGGCGAAAAATACATTTGGGGCCTATTTCAAATTTGAGCAGATATCTCATAATTTGTTAATTGCTTAAGGGTGATGTTTATTAAAAGCACAACTTTTAATGAGGTCTATATTTATCAACAAGGTTTAGGTTGTTTGGGCTTTTAGAAAATAATTGTATCATAAATTAACTTAAGCAACTCCTGCATGTCATTTTACAGGAGCCAGTATTATGCATCCTTACAGATAACCGTTATGTTAAACAAGAAGAAATGCAGAGCATAGGCATAGATTCCAGGTGGGATGCAGGGAATGTGTCTCCCTCAATACAGTATTTAGAACGTGTATTTGTCCCTCACAATAAAAACATGAAAGACACACTGGGGCTGCCCGGTGATAGTAGAATGTCCAAAATGTTGCCAAAATGTATAGTAGACTATTATTGTTTTAAGTCAGCTATTTAAGCCTATCATCACAAAACACAGATTATTTTTTATATGCAGAAGATTTTGAACATGAGAATAATATGAGCTATTGAAATCCAGCTGTTAATTAAAATTCACTAATTGACCATTGACATGAATATGTCACATGCATATTTACTTCCCCCAAAGAAAAGAGGACAGAAGGGGTTAAATCAGGCCTATGTTGAAAAATATGAAATAGGCCTATGCCTATCAGAGAAATTGAGAATTGATTCTCAAAATCCCCAGACTCCCTGCTTTATATGTTCCCCCTTCCCCCAACACAATGTTCAAAATAATTAAATCTTCGCCCAAGAGGTGGGCCTATACACAGGAAGAGATATCCCAATCATTTAAGCACAAGTGCCAATTTGTTTTAAAGCTAATGGATCTTTGTTCAGGTTCATTTTAGAATAATTTTGCTATATGTTTAACTAAATATAAAGGCCATAGTCCTATTTGGTACATTTTAACCTGCACTGTACTAAATGGAACAAATATATTTTGTAATAAAAAAATAAAAACAGATGTCAAAATGTACATGTGCTGCTCTAGAACCAAAAGTCAAATAGCATATGAAAAGACATTTAAAACGTATATAACCCAGTCATTTCAGATTAAAAGTCACGACATATTGAAATAGGCATGGAGGTTGTCATGAAGTTAAAGGCGCTAAGCAATAGGAGAAACACAGTCATTTTGAAGCTGGGTACAGTCATTACAGTAATTACACTGCAATACTGCAAAATGTTCAGAATTTATGATTGGCTGGATATGATTTACAGTAGGCTAAACTATAAACTGTAATTATTTTCTTAACTAATCATGCCTATATGCACATCATTTATAAAAGCCAATTATAAGGTAAAGATAGATGTGATATCTTTCATCCTCTAGAAACCTGTTTTGAATAGAAATTACAGAAAGTTTTGATGGTTATAAGATGTTCCAGTTTATATGAATGCATTTCTTTATTAATGTTCTATATTGTTATGTGTACAATATCAAAATAGGATAGAGTGGCATACGGAACAATTAACAGCTACAAGAGATATAACTTTAAGAAAGTGGACAATGCAATGAACCATGGTAGAATACTAAATTATCCAAGCAGATTAAATGACTCTACAGTAGGCTGTATAAAAAATAACTTTATTACTTTAACTTGTTAAATTGTAGAAGTCGCTACTGGAGAATGGACAGCACATACTTCAAACAGCAAGGTCATCTACAGATGATTCTGGAGAAAGCTACACTGCAGTGCAGTGTCACTAAGATGGATGCAGCTCATTTACTATTCAGTCAGATCCATTTAAAATGCTACATCATGAGAACACTTTTCCATTAGTAATAAAGGCATTACAATTAGAGGATGTTCAGATGATCTGAAATACTGACTGAACTGTGAAACACAACATTAAAGTGAACATTCAACGTAAGTAAGTGTGGGGTAATTTATAATAAATGCTGTATAGGCAGTATGTGATTTATTTTTTTTAAATACAGTAGAAGAAAAGAAGAAGGTAGAAAATATATAATTGGGGAATATTACGCCAATAATGTAATGTAGATTGGCTCACATTTTTGCTCTTCTCCCTACAGCCACATGTATGCATTTCATGTTTCAAATATAACTTTCATAAGAATGTTTCGACCAGGCTATAACACAATAATGACCGATTTGCATATCATGTAAAAGGCGCACTACAGTATATGTAAATCTGCCTTCAACACATGGCCGTGGCCTTTTATATGATGATAAAGGGGTTAGATTTGCATGAGTGGTGAATCAAACTCTTGTAGCGTTCAGGTCCAAGTGTATTTCTTCAGAATAATCAAAGATCTTACATGACACAGGAGGTCAACACAAACCCAAGCACAGCCAGGGAAAATAATTTATTGAAATGTAATCTGGTTCCGAGCATACAGTACATCATGTCCACATAAGAATCTGCTATGGGTACCAATTTATGTTGTGTTCAAACAGCATCTCCCTTAAGAAAACATAATTTGCAAACAATTTTTCCATAAGAAATATCTAATTGGACTTAGGTTACTCTGCCACCCTACTACTTCCACACATTTCTTCAAGACGTTCTAACATGCTGAGGAACATTAGTGTGGCCAGTTTAAAGTGTTGGATTGAGGTGTGTGTGAAACACATTTTGAACACCTAGCATAGTAAGTGCCTATATGGTGAGCCAAAAGGTTGTGGGGTCGATTCTGGACATGCCTAATCTTAAGGCACCCTCGAGGAAGATGCCCAACTGCTCTTTGATACTGTGCTTGTAATTGCACTTGTCACTTTGGATAAAAAAAACTTATCCTAAATCACCACGAAAAGTCAGATTTTGCAAATGATGTTGTAGAATTGTACAGTAGAAAAATAATTTAAAATAAATATTAATATTTCGAGACTGCATTTACATTTACATTTGCATTTACGGTATTTGGCAGATGCTTTTATCCAAAGCGACTTACATGTAGTACATTTGTCAGTAGTTGGACAGGTTATATACCAGCAATTATAAGCAAACCATATTCTAAATAGAACAATTGCAGCATAATATCATCATACTTATTACCACATAATCGTCTAGCTAATAAAGTGTTTTTTTTTTTTTTATAGAGATAAGCATGAGGAGAACACTCTTAAATAGGAGAGAGTGATAAGAGGTGGCAAGGTCGCTGGTCAAGGTATCAAGGTGGACTGTAGTAGTACTAGTGATGGCTGAAATGTTTCTTTAAATCACATTTAATAATTTCACTTAATAAAGATAAGAATCCCATTCGTAATCATGTTGGCTTTTTCAAAATGAAACCACTTAGGGTTGGAGACTACTGTGTTGGTTGTGGCACCCGTTCTGGGTGTTAATATTGTGACATCTAGTGGTGGCTACTGATGGACAGGGAGGCATCCACAGACATCAGGGTATCCAAATAAGCAGACACATACCAGCTGAGTATTGAAAATGGCTCATTGCTTTTGGCTACAGTGTTGCTGGGATGGGCACTACTTTTGGTATGCTTTTACCATGACCATGAACATGACATAATGCTGTCTTGTGGTCCTGGAACTAACCCACCCCTCAACGATTTAAATGAAAATGGCTGCCTGTGCACATAATGTTTAAATACCATATATAATGAACAATGGCTTGCACATTACTGTAGGTAATTACAGTATGTGGCCCATAACTAATACATTATGGGGAGACGGTAGCGTTTTATGTGCCTGGTGAATGTTGTTCTTCCCCTCAGCGTGCAGAAGGACTACCACCTAAACACACCAGCTCATCAGAGGAGGGCAGCCAAGAGTGAAAAATGGAGTGCATCCTCCAGGGATCATTTTTATGAGAGCACCATCATTATTCAAAATTCTTTCCAGGGCTTAAAGGATGCCAGCTCCCAAAGGATATCCTTGTAGAGATATTTTGTTTTAATCACAAAAGCTTGCTGTTAAACTTTATGAGGGAAGCAGGAAAAAAAAGGGAATAATTAACACTTAAATGCACTGATGGGCTTGTGCTACAGACTCATAATCTATTATTCTACTGGCCTTTCCACAGATTTATTGAGGCATGTCTAAACTACGCCGGTGCCAGACAATGATGTCACACCAGGCACTTCTCATAGCTCAGTCTTTAACATGATTCATTGTATGCAGGCTCTAGGATATCTACTAAAAGTATCTGTAGATAATGAGTAATACAATCAATTTCCACCTTTTATTTTACTTTTGGGCAGTATAGGTTGGCAGAGATGATAAGGATTATGCCCTTCAACTGGGCGACCTGTGTTGAAGCCTCCCCTATTGAGAAGCAACTGATCTCCTGAACCAGCCACAGGCCAGACACTAAGTGCCCACCAAATCACATAGGGTCATCTGTGCTCTGACATTCCTGTGGAGAAGGAGAGTCTTTGAGCCAGATCAAGCGTTTATCTCGCTGCATTTACCGTTGGGATATTGCGATGTTACACATCATTTCTGCTTCGAGAATCTGATGGCCTAACTATCACTTCCTATTCTAATGACCACGGTTTAATGCCCACTATGGCTCAGTATGCATTATGCATAGTATAAGACAGCCAACTGTATACTGTGAGTTAAAATAAAGCAGCAGGCTCATTCGAAAACATTGTTTCTCCAGTTAACTCAATGGAAACATATCCTTATTCGTCAGCACAGAAAGAGAAGATAAGAGTTAATTGTATAAATGCCCACCTATCTTCATAATATACACTTTAGAATCAACATTGCATTCCCTAAACTGAAATATTGCCTAAACTGAGTGAACGCGATATGTATTTAAATGCTTCTTGCTTTACTGTTTACACTATAGTGTATTTTACACAAAATCAGGTGTTACCACATAAAAAAACACATTCCTTCAGAGGAGCTGTTACTTTTCTTGTAGTTGTTGTTTTAATTCTAATTAAAGCAGAAGACAGAAACAGGCAAACATAGAAACAAGATACAGTAGTTTGTGCTTTTCTGTTCTCCTGTGCTAATTAAGTCATTGCTGTTCCAGTGATAACCCTTGTACAAATTGGGCCAGACTTTCTAATTAATATCCTGAAATATAAAGGAGGAAGGAATGGAGACAATTAAAGCAATGGTACTCTCGCCTATCTTGCTGTCAGTAGAGACCCCCACCCCCCAGGCAACTATCCAGAGACAAACAAGGTTGGGTTTATCCTGTCTTTTACACAATGTGAAAGGAGTCAAGACAGCTGGCTCACATATGACTGCTTACACACAGTACAATGCATTAATGTCACACAAAATGTTCCCAAATGTGATCCGTTATCAATCATAGCTACTGTATAAGGAAAGTATTCACAGCGCTTCACTTTTTCCCACATTTTGTTATGTTACAGCCTTGTTCCAAAATGGATTTAAAAATAATTTTCCTCACAATTCAACACACAATACCCCATAATAACAAAGTGAAAAAAGTTTGTTTGAAATATGTACACATTTATAAAAAATACGAAATACATTTAAAATGTACATAAGTATTCACAGCCTTTGGACAATAATGGGTTGAAGCACCTTTGGCAGTAATTACAGCCTCACATCTTTTTGAGTATGATACTACAAGCTTGTCACCCCTACCTTTGCTCAGTTTCTCCCAATCTTCTTTGCAGGACCTCTGCATCTGTGCACAGACATTTTCAGATATCTCTAGAGATGTTCAATCAGGTTCAAGTCTGGGGTCTGGCTGGTCCACTCAAGGAAATTCACAGAGTTGTCCCGAACCAACTCCTTTGTTGTCTTGGCTGTGTGCTTAAGGTCGTTGTCCTGTTGGAAGATTAACCTTCTCCCCAGTCTGAGGTCCAGAGCGCTCTGGAGCAGGTTTGGATCAAAGATGTCTGACTGTACATTGCTGCATTCATCTTTCCCTTGATCCTGACTAGTCTACCAGTTCTTGTCGCTAAAAACCATCCCCACAGCATGATGCTGCCACCACCATGCTTCACTGTAGGGATTGTATTAACCAGGTGATGAGCGGTGCCTGGTTTCCTCCAGACATGACACTTGGCATTCAGGCCAAATAGTTCAATATTTGTTTCATCAGACCATATCATTTTCTTTCTGGTGGACTGAGAGTCCTTCAGGTGCCATTTGACAAACTCCAGGCGGGCTGTCATGTGCCTTTTACTGAGGAATGGCTTCCGTCTGGCCACTTTACCATTCAAGCCTGATTGGTGGAGTGCTGCAGAAATGGTTGTCCTTCTGGAAGGTCCTCCTCTCTCCACAGAGCAATGCTGGAGCTCTGTCAGCGTGACCATAGGGTTCTTGGTCACCTCCCTGACTAATGCCCTTCTCCGATTGCTCAGTTTGGCCGGGCGGCCATCCACTAGGAAGATTCCTAGTGGTTCCAAACTTTTTCCATTTACGGATGATGGAGGCCACTGTGGGACCTTCAATGCTGCAGAAATCGTTCTATAGCCTTCCACTGATTTGTGCCTCGATACAATCCTGTCTCGGAGGTCTACAAACAATTCCTTGGACTTCATGGCTTGGTTTGTGCTCTGACATGCACTGTCAACTGTGGTACCTTATATAGACAAATGTGTGTCTTTCCAAATCATGTCCAGTCAACTGAATTTGCCACAGGTGGATTCCAATCAAGTTGTCAAAACATCTCAAGGATGATCAGTAGACACAGGATGTGCCTGAGCTGTGAATGTGTTTTTTTTGTTTGTTTGTTTTTTTTTTATAAATGTGCAAAAATTTCAAACAAACTTTCTTACTTTGTTATTATGGGGTATTGTGTGCAAAAAAAAAAATTAATTAAAACTATATTAATCAATTTTGGAATAAGGCTGTAACAAAATGTGGAAAAAGTGAAGCACTGTGAATACTTTCCAGATGCACTGTACATATACACAGTGCACAGATACACCCACATTTACATGAAAATGATTCCTCATTGAATAAGGACATTGTACACCATGTTGTTGTATAATGGTGTACACAGCAATGTGACACAGCAATGTGGGGTTGAGCATTGACTCAAAGCCGCACTGGGAGAGGGCAGGAGAGCCTTGCTGTGTGTCCTAATGACCCTTGTGAGGCAGGTGGTGCACTACATGCGGACATTAGGTGGGTTACAGCCGGGGTGTTAGATCTTCCCTTTTCCTTGACAATCACACCTGACACCTGTTATCAGCAGGGGGATTCTGCACTGCAGACCCTCCAAAGGCACAGGGATGGGAGGCAAGGAAGCAGCAAGACATGAACAACGGTCATGGTTTGGCAGGGGAATGTCCTAGTGATTGCTGCCTCTGACGGTTTTGTGCTTGAGGATGTTAAAGGCAGGGTTAGTTATTTTCGAGAGCGCTTGCCAACCGTATCCTTCCGCAGCGCCGCTCTACACATCGAAACGCTTTGTGAAGCAAAGTGTATCACTACGGCTTTGTTGGTGTGAGCGGTGTGAGCCACTTTGTTTACGTTCCCATTTACGGAGCCAGGGCTGTGTAGAACTATCAGATTATTTTTTCAACACGCACAGAGAATGGTGAAATAGCGAAATATTTGGTGCATTTAACTAAATGCGTATTAGCTTACAAATAGCTTGTAATAGCTGACTTTACCTTTAATGCATAGAAGTACTTATACTGTAGGTACTGTATGTGGTAGGACATTAGTTTGGCATTCTCCATACACATCTCCAAGCTACATAGCAGGACAGAGCTAGATCAATACCATACGCGTTCCTCTTTCACCTCTGCTGATAAACTCTGGTTCAAATGACAATTTCTCCTGTGTTGATAATGGATTGTAATCTAAAGACTGTCAGGGAAAGGTGTGCTGGAATGCATGAATAGTGCATGAATACTGCAAGCAAAAGTTAAAAGTTTTTAAGCACATTAATACACATGGTTGACGTCATGACATTGTCCTTGGCCCATGCTGCTGACACTAAATGGTGTGTCAAAGCACTGTTTGATATTACTATTAAAACAACAGTAGACTAAACACTCAATACTTAAGTAGCGTACACCACATGCTGTCAGTGAAGAAGACAAATGCACATCAGTAATAGATGCATAGTGAGCAAATTAGCATGGCTGTGTTATCAGGCTACAGACTATACTTACACATACTTGTAAGTGTGGAATAGAAAATTGGTCTGATGATTGGCGGAACAGAAGCAGTTTAGTTAAAGACATTGCTGAATGGAAACTGTGTATAGCCATAGTGCCAACATAACATAATAAGAACGACACCAAATGCTTCAAAGAGAAAATACACCGACAGTCTTACACATTTACTTTACTATGCTTCCGACAAAAAATAACAAATAACAGACTGTTATCTAAAAAGCTCACATTAATCACAGTTATGTTCCCAAAGAGATGCTCAAACTGGCCTTGCACTCTAGTGGTTATACCGAGGATGTTAAGGGAGCTCCATCTTCACCGCATCCAGATGCTTAGGCATGGCCCATTTCACCTCTTTACTTTCTGATCAGAGCTCTCAGCTCATAGTTTGCTGTGCCATTTTTAAACAAAAATTGAAAGTGTAACTGCCAAATAATTTTCTATGCATTAACTGGGTAGAACTAACTAATCTTTTTTTTTTTTTTTTTGCTATATGGTTATATCTACATCTATATATCATCTACTAAAAACAATTAAATTATCTATGCATTTTAGTTCACACAGCTTGTTAAATGCAATAGATGCTTCATTTTAAGCCTGGCATGCAGTAAGTAGCCTGATCAGTTCTTCTTTTGACTGAATATCAGTTTTGACAAGAGAGAATGGATTAACTCTCTGCATGAGTAATTTCTCTGCAGCCCATAATTGCACTTTATTGATGCAAAAGAGTTCCCACATGCATATGTTACGCTTCTACAACCGCCTGGCAATTAATCCTGCCATTTACCATTTGACTCTCAACAGGGACGATATGTTGTGTTTCAGACCATCCCTCTAATGGTAAGACATGTTTGGCCTGTGCTTTCGTAACACTTAAATCTGGCTAAAGACCACTTCAACAAGTATTTTTTTGGAACAAATGTATGACAATAGTAATAATTACAATCTTGTGATGCCATTCATGATTACATTTATAATTAAATGTAAGGTTGCTTAATAATTTGGACCCTAATGTCACACAAGAGGGGCATATGAGCAACTCTACTGCTTCGCTATTATGGTATTAGGGCAAAACTGTGTCTTATGCAGTTGATTTTAAACATTACACATGCCTTATGGGCGCCAACAAAGATATTAAATAATTGTTCAGAATTTGTTTATTGAAAAAACTATTACAATTGTGCTTTTCTGTTAAAATAATGCTTCTCTCAAGGGAAGGTGCCTCTGGAACCTCATGTGTTGCACCTGATGGGCGAAAGTGCAATGTTTTCATTTTCAATTCCTGCCCCTTATAAAGGAATCAGCACTATCACTGACTAAACACAACAAATGCATCACACACGTGTTACTTAACTCGTCCATGTACACTTTAACTTCAATATATTGACGAACTTCTCATCCGTATTTTGCTTTCAACAGCAGTTGTATAGCTTCCATAATGCTATTCTATGAGTGCCATGAGCTGTAACAGCCACATGTGATCAGCAGTCTAAACAGCTGTTCCAAGCCATCTGCCCCTTTGAGTATTGCAACAACAATTTCTGAGTTACCACAATTCATGGACCACTGGTCCCAAGGTCCTGGATGACTTCTCTTTGATTATCTATATCTAATATATTCCAATTCAGTCGTCATATTTTGTAAAACTGTTTATAGGCTGGTTAATTTTTCTTTAGGTATTTTTACACAACAATCGGATGCTCTGTGAGCTATGTTTATTGGCTTAAAAAAGCAATTTAATGCATAATTTTGAATTAATGTTTACTTCTTGGTTTTGATTAACACTCAATTGTGAATAAGTGGAGCATGTCCATTACTGTATAATTGAACACCTAGGAATCTGATTGATCCCGCTTGACAACTAAAAGCACAGTATCGGTGTGGGATAAGCTGAAAGCACCTTGAGTGACTATGGTTTATGCTTTAAAGAAGGGGCCTTTATAGTGTTGATACAGTAATACTGATTAGACTCACTTAAATGTTTAGGACCTGTTACATGGATAGAAACTTTCTCTGGAGATTTTTGCTGAATAATTTATAAGATACTGAAGGAAATAGGAAGGAAATAATATATAATACTTTATATA
>JAODOY010001471.1:0-12819 GCA_025399855.1 Forbesichthys papilliferus
CTAGGTGGAGAGATTATATCTCCACACTGGCCTGGGAACGCCTCGGGATCCCCCAGTCAGAGCTTGATGATGTTGCTTGGGAAAGGGAAGTTTGGGGTCCCTTGCTGAAGCTGCTGCCCCCGCGATCCGACTCCGGATAAGCGGGAGAAGATGGATGGATGGATGGATGGATAGATACGGACAGTTATGCACTCCTTAACAATGACCTGCCCTTAGTCATCCTAGGAAAGGAAAAATCATGATGAGGAAAGGAGTGTCAGTGGGTTAATGATATATAAATGAATTCCATCTACAGAAACAAAACAAAAGTATGTAGTACGAGTAAAGAGAGAGTCAGTCAACACTATTAAAGTCCAACTAATACGAGATCTGGTCTACCAGGTCGGACAGCCAAATCTGCCAATACAAGTCACTGCATGGTGTTACAGCATATTAATGGCCTAGAACTAGGCTACACATTAACATCCGTATTGAGAGCCACACCTCAAAACTAAAGTTAAAAAAAATGTACACACGCATTTGCGTGGTTGGGTATGTGTCTCTTCTTTAGTATTACTATTGAGTATTGTAGCAATTAGCTAGCATGTGGCTGCATGTACTGCATGAGTTTTATTAAGGAATGCCAATCATAAAGCTAATCATATAGCCTGTTTAACCTCAGAATGTGAATGGATCAAGTCATGCCAAAGACAAACCAGGTATAGGAATTAGAGCTACAAACTAAAATAATGCCTACCAAAGTGTCTGTGAGCAAGACACTTTACTCTTTACTGTTGCAGCAGGTTGTACAACTAAACAAATGGAATAAAAGGGCAAATGTGACTAATAAGATTTCCTTGGGTAGAAGAAGGGGTTAAAGTAAACGCCAGTGGTGGCTTTTGGGTCATTCAGGCTGATGAATAACATGAATAAGCCCAAACAGCTACAGGATGGAGAGTGATTCTCTCACTGAGAGGTTGTTGGTTCAAGTTCCAACTTGTCAGAGGTTTCTAGGTGACAAGACAAAGGTCTGGGATCACACTGTCTTGCCCCGCCTCCTTTGCAAGGCTCTGAATTAAATCTGACATAATAGAAAACAGTTTGCAGTCCCAGCTATCGCTCTCGAGTCTTTAGCTCACACAATACCACAGCATCCCCACCGTCTCTTCATTCCCCTCCGAGACATTTGTGTGTTTGTGTCTTGGCTCCATCTCCCCAAGTCAGTCATTAAAACAACAATGTCAAAACGTTTTCATAGAAATAAATGCCAGTTTCATCGCAATTTAGTGAAGATTGCCGTTAATATAGTAGCGGTTTGGCTACAGTGTATTCAGTTGCAATTCTGATGATGAAGTTCACTTATAGTATAGAGTCGAGGTGGAACATTCACGGGTACATTAGTGAATATTAATATCAGTGGCACAGAGGTCTGTACGTCAAACAGCAGTGGTTGGCCAACTAGAGAGGACAGAACTAACCTTGCTACCATTTTTGGAGAAAACACATTAGATAATTTTTGTGCTCTGTGCAAATACACCCCATATTTTTTGTCGATACTACGTTTGCAGTAAAATATTATTTTATTAAATATTTGTAACTTACCCACAGTATTGATATTAACTCTGAACAATGGCGTATAGGCGTACTACCAACAAAACCCCTACCCATCGCTGCTGAACGAAATCCTTTGGCAAATATTAACATATGAATGTGTTTCTATTGTATGTCGATTAACGTGGTTGGGAAAAGATATTAGCTGGTGCTCTAAGTGTGTGTGTGTGTGTGTGTGTGTGTGTGTGTGTGTGTGTGTGTGTGTTTGTTCGGAGGTCCTGTAGCAGGATTCAGGTCCAGCACACTTGATGTTCTATGTCCTCTAAATCACCAAACTGTATCCAAAAAGTATCCTGGCTTCGCTTGACTATTGCTCAGCTCAATACATTAAGATGAGATTATAGTCTTGAAACCCTGCTGGCGTTAACGTTCTCACAGCCGACCTGTTGGCGGGCCAATCAGGGAGGGGTAGTGAGATAACGTTGAAGTCAAAAACTGACTGACAGAAAAATAGTTACGTCGCTGTGGGAAAACAAATGTAAATAATTAACGGATATGTGTAACGGTGCAGTAAATGACGTAAATCTCATTCTCATGGCATCAGAGACACTGGAGACACACTAGAGACCAAATGAGCTTTAGCCTGTCTTGTAGTGCATCCATGGGAACGGGGCTCGCGTCCCGGGTATGGGAGAACGGGGCTCGCGTCCCGGGTATGGGAGAACGGGGCTTGCATCCCGGGTAGGACGGACTCTGTTGCTGTATGCTAAAGCTATAAACTAAGTAGAAACCAAATATGTAAGCAGCTACCTTCGGCAGGAGGCTTAAGGCCCCTCTTAAGGGGCCTTAAAAAACGGTCACTTTAAGTAACATTTTCGAAGACAATCATCTATATCTGATATTTTATATCTGTTTATATAAATAGTCAAGTCAAGGAAGTAAATAAAAAAACATTCAAAATAATAATTATTATGGTACAACTAAAGCAATGTAATTTGCCACTGGTAAAACAAGTATCTGCAAACCACCACCTCACCCAATTACTCTTGGATACGCTCAAAACATTGCTATTTAAAGCATAAAGATGATAGGCACCTATTATGCCCTTTTTGTGATGTACACTACAGCAACATATTTTCTAGTTTATCTCCATTACAATCTATCGACAGTAGAATGTTTATATATATTGGCAACAATTCTGCAGGTACATTCTACATGCAGAAAGGCTTTCACAAAGTAATTCTAATGACAAGGACATCAGCAAACTGCATAGCATATCAATAGGCGAAGCTGTTTACATATGTTTGTACAATACCTCTCTGCACGTAAGCGGGCGGACTTGGACACAAGTACTGCGGCGGGTGTTGCCGCTTGCCGTGTTTGTGGATCCTGTAGTCCTTTTCACTGCGAGACCGCCGGCTCCGGTGGGTGTCCACCGGGACCGGCGCTGGCACAAGCCGCTCGGAGAGGTCCGAGCTGGGCCAGGCCCGCCGTAGCGTAGTGTTGCCCGCCTTCTTCATCACCGGGCATGCGAGAGGACAGGCGCCAGCGGGCGGACGTGCGGTCACGCAATACACAAAGTTCGGTGAATTGTTTCTTCTTTTATTTATTTAAAATTTTTAATTTGTTTGTTCTTTCTTCCCCGTCTAAACTTGCAATCGGTCGGGCTGGTTCATTCACCCAGTGTACTTTAGTTCATCACGTCAATTCCATTCTGGCCCATTGTAAAACTGAACAGGGGAAACGGAACCAGAACCCTCTCATAAAAAGCAGAAATGTGGCCCTGTAGTTGGTTCCGTGGCTCCCGGATTGCCGCATGATCACAACTCCAACGGTTTGGACTCGACAGTCGCCAAGTCCAGCACGACAATGGGGAAGGCTGGCGTGGCAGAACCTTCTTCTTACACCTGCGCCTCTCCAGGTCAGGGCAAATCCATGGTGGAGTGGGCCCAACTAGGTCTGATACATCTCCAGATTACTCCCGCTCTCTTATGCTTTGACATGGTGGCACACAAAGGCATAGATCCAAAAACACACACACACACACACAGCCCCCGTAGTGCTCTGGGCCAACAACCCTCACGGTATCCACCAGGTGTGTACAGTAGGCTAATCTAGTGGCAAGCCTTCATATGCATTCCTGCCTCTGCTGTGCTTCCCATCATTTCGCCGTTAGCATTAGCGATAGCATCCGAGCTAACGGTGCGAGCTGATGGGCTTCACTGGCGGTGGGTCCCGAGGCTGGTCGTGGGGGTCAAACGGGGGTCGTGGAGCATGAGAACAGACACCCCCTTTGGATTCCTTGTCGTGCTGACGAAAATAAAAATGTAAAAATAAAACACCTCAGTGGAGCGAGGGGAAAAAAGGAGGAGGGGGGGGGGGGGGAGGGGTGGAGGCCCTAACACAAAAGAGGCCGATCAGCCATTGGAGGAGGGAGAACGGGAAAAAGCAGAGAGAATCTCCCAGCGAAACACGGCGGCTGCGCTGCTCCCCGACTCAGTTCGTCCACTGCCTCTCCTCCACGCCTCCACTCAGACTTGTACGAGCCCCAGCCGCCTCTGCGCACAAACCGTTCCCCTCGCGGTTGTCCGGAGCATGTGTGTGCGGCCGTACGTGCGTGCGTGCGTGCGTGCGCGCGCGCGCGCAGCATGCGCGTGAAAGCTGCTGGACGGAGGATGATGGAGGATGTGGGGAAATTAGACACAGAGGACGGAGAGAGAGAGGGAGGAAAATAAAGAAAGGAAAATAATGTAAGAGCGGGATCTGCAGTCAAATGACAGACCTTGAACGCGGGTCGGCAGGCTGTGAAGGTCTAGTGGAGGGAAGGGGGGGGTGGGGGGGTAAAAGGGATTAATCCACATTCGAGCGTCGTATCTGCTTTTCCCTTTGTCTTCTCTCTCGGTTCTCTTGCTCCCGCTGCCTGTTCTCTCTCTCTCTCTCGCTCTCTCTCTCTCTCGCTCGCTCTGTCTCCGTCGTGCTGTTGTTGTGCTCCCACCAAGGAGAAGGGAGGGGAGAGAGAGAAAGAGAGAGAAGGGGGGGGCAAGGGCAGGAAGCTTGTGAAACACACCCCCCCCCCCCCCCCATCCCCTTCCCCCACCCAGACCCCCACACCTCACCCCCCCACCACCCAGTTGTGCTGCTGTCAGTGTGTCCATTCACAGAAAAGACCCTACCCAGAGCTTCTGAACACCATGTGAGCCAACCGGTGGATAGTAAGACCTGCTTGTGTGTCTTTGAATAAAAGGAATTGCGGGGGGGGGGGACCACTGCCTATGCCTGCATGTAGTTAGAAACTCTTGCTGGCCAGCAGCCAGGTCTGTGAGCCAGCCAATCAGATCTGGACTCTTAGCTTAACTCTTTAGTTAGCAGTGCACTGGCCAAATGTTGCAACACATACGGCAACAACGGCAATAGCTTGCACTTTTTTAGGAGATCACTTCAGAGTAGCCTTAAGCCCAACGCCCACTGAAGGCGTCGACGCGCGTCAAGAGACGCCAGAGTTTTAGAACCAGTACTTCTTAATGGGGCAACGCCCACTGGCAGCATCTGACGCGCGTCGATGCCAAGGTTTAGAACGCGGTTCTATTTCTTAGGGGTCAAGCCATAAACATGCACTGAATATTTAAACTTGCTTTTGTGCCAACGCGTACATGTAGACAAGCGGCTGCATCGCTAATATTTAAATGATACCCCCATGTGTTGTATTGTATCATAATTTCTCAGGATGTGCACAAAAAACGCAGGATACGCGCCCGATACGCATGTTAGCCATCTTGTGTACGCGTAGTTAAAAGCAAGTATATCGCGGGATTATCTCTTTGATGTCCCTTGCCAATCCACTCATTTACTGCTGCTGCGCCTCACATATTGTAGCCGAGTGCCTCTTAACTTTAAATACAACGGCATTAATGACCTAACCTAACATGCCAGAGGAATTGTTGTCACAAGTCCATCTGGGGAGCCATACATTGAATAGGTTTGTGAATGGCAGGTACCAGGAGCGGCCGGTACATTATGGGCGCACGGACGCCGCCCCCCTACGAATATCTGGCGAAGGAAGTCTACCTAAACATAGGCTACATTATTTTATTAAATAGTGAAAAATAATTATGATATAAAACTTGTTTCCTCATACAGAAACAATTTTATACTGGCACATCCCTTTATTTGGTTAATTTCTGTGTCAATGTTTACTACATGTAATAATCAGTATATTTCTGTTTACTTTACGGCTCTCTGTGGGTATATGAGTCGAAATACTTTTGACAACCATGGATATACCTGGAAACGCCTTCGTTTATTAGCAGTAAATCAGCGCTGTTTTCATGATTTTGTAATCTGTGATTGGACAAGTCTTGACAGCAGTGTTTGCTAACTGTCACTCACTTAGTCCCACTGAGAGACTTTTTCATAGTTGAACTGACACAGATGATGACGATGATGGCAACTTCAAATGCAACCACGGAAATTCTACAGAATTCTGTTATTTCAGTAGGCTACTACCATACACTGGAGCATCTGAAAGTTTTCCCAGATGGACAGCCTTGCGCTTCCCTTCTTTTACTTCAGTGAATATGGCAAGCCATCAACTTAGGTGAGTACAATAGAAAGTATGTAATATTGTACTACCCTGATTCCTGCCTTTGTGGTGCTGGTCTGTTCTGTTCGTGCATTGGCAATATTTTTCTGCTGGATCAATTTATATACTGTACCGCCGGTACTGTAGCATACTGTAGATGGTTTGTGGTTGACGTGATGACGAGACAGAGTGTTCATAATCCCTAAACGGTTAGGGATGAATGCTTTTTTGTGGCCTACCCTTCAGTAATGTTGTTGAGCACTTTTTATCGGACATCGGTGTTGTTGTCATTGCAGCGTACATTGGTTGCTCACTCAGTTGGATTACTAGATGGCCGTGGTTGGGCCTGTGCTTCTGTCTGCATGCATACAGGTACTTTTATAGTCAGATATACAATTATTAATTGTGAGTCGTGACCATTCCTACATTTCTGTCTGTCTCTCAAGTTCAAGTAAGCTTTATTATAACATGATATTTATTGAAACCGTAAAGCCAAAGCTGTTATGTAGCCTCTATTGAAGTCTGTGTCTCTGATGTGTGGTAGTGTGTATATCCCTCCGCAGAACGTCGTATGTCCGTGTTGTGTTTGGTGCCCTCTACTGGCAAAAAAAAAAAAAAAAAGTGCTATGGGTCATTTTGACCCATAGGCCTGCGGGAGGGATATATAAAATGACCGTTGCACCAAAATTGCGCCCCACGCCCCATGTTTTTCATCGGCCGCCACTGGCAGGTACTAAAAAAAAAAAAAACTTTTTTTTTAAAACTACAGATTATTGGATGAATCATCTGGTCGTTTTCGCTTTCGGCAATGGCGAAATAGCTATACTGGCAAAAACCACGCCAGTACAGCTATAAACACGACGCTGATTGGAAAGTCCAGTTGCTACTCGAACACATTCAAAATGATTCCTAGGCTTTCCAGACTGCGAAATAAACTGAAGCTTGCGAGATCAGGATGGTCTCGCGAGGCTATTAATGACCCATGCTGTGATTGCTAGCCTATACTTTTACAGTGTGTACTGTAAACTTTACAGTACCTGCCTTTAGATCTATAACCATTTACAGTGTCCAAAACAACATTTACATGTATTGTTTAGTACATCTTTATGCTTCAATCAACAGTATGCCATGTTAGCTCAATTAACCCTGAAAACACATCTTGGCTATCCAAAAAGCAACAAAAAAAAGAACAGCCTTACATCATCTAATTGATCTGAATATCTGAATTGATCAATCCTATTACTTCGTTTACAGCTAAAAAAAAAAAAAAAACTTTTCTGTCATTTTAATTTAAACAAAAGAAAATCTATGACTAAGTATAAATTTATGGCTATCTATAGATGTACATTATGCAAATTATTGACAGCCAGGACATGAGACTATCTGCATCCTCCAATACTATGTCTGGACATGTGTGTTTGAGAGATAGGGAAAGAGAAGGTGATCCTGCATGCTCAACATCGTGATGTCTGTCAGTCATCGGCAATGGGCGATGGCAACGTCTATCGGCCCAACCTTATTGTGCGTGTCAGGTTAATGTTAGCTACCCTCATGGCCTAAACAGTGACTGGAACATCCATACCTGAGCTATTCATATTTGTAGTCGTTCTTGAATTTGTCAATAATTTGCTATTACTGGTACTATATCGTATATGATTGCATTCTCCCTTTAAACATTTCTGACACACAATAACAATATATCCACACACACAAATATGTTCAACATACAAACCTAGAAGGGTTTGTGTAAGTTTACACCAGTGCAATTTAAACCCCTCATGGCATCATATCTCTGACAAGACATTTTTGCAGAGACAGCCCCCTCTTGGTATAACAGCCAATCACTGTGGCCAGGTTCTGCATGTAGGTGGCATAATTGTGTGTGCGTGTGTGTGCGCGTATGGTATTAGATTTCAATCCCAGCTGGTAATACACTGGATCCACCAAAGCCAAATAATCTTAAAATCTATTTAAAATATAACAAAACATTGTTTGCAGGCCTATCTATTGTTCAAACACAAACAGTAATTGTAGGCATGGGAAGTACCACAGCTGATTGATAATAGCAAATATTAAGGTCTGATGTATCACTAAAAATCCATATTTGACACTTTACATGGTTTTACAAACCAGGTAAGCAGAGATTCAATCTAAAAAGTGACAACATTATCCTTCATACTATACTTTACAATGCAAACTCAGCAGACAATTATCATTCAATACAAAAAAACAATAAGTGAAATGGCTTTACATTAAACTTAATTAATTAAGAGATTAATTTTGGATTTAGCACCACAGTATAAAAAAAATTACAGCAATTAGTCTTTTTGAGTATGATGCTGCAAGCTTGGCACACCTACTTTTGGGCAGTTTCTCCCATTCTTCTTTCCAGGACCTCTCAAGCTCCATCAGGTTGGATGGGAAGCCTCTGTGCACAGCCATTTTCAGATCTCTCCAGAGATGTTCTATCGGGTTCAAGTCTGGGCTCTGGCTGGGCCACTTAAGGACATTCACTGTTGTCTCGAGCCTACTCCTTTGTTATCTTGGCTGGGTCGTTGGCTGGGTCGTTGGCCTGTTGGAAGATGAACCTTCTCCCCAGTCTGAGGTCCAGAGTGCTCTGCAGAAGGTTTTGATCAAGGATGTCTCTGTACATCTGCATTAATCTTTCCCTCGATCCTGGTCTTCCAGTTTCTGCCGCTAAAAAAAATCCCCTCAGCATGATGCTGCCACCACCATGCTTCACTGTAGGGATGGTATTGATCAGGTGATGATCGGTGCCTGGTTTCCTCCAGACATTGGCATTCAGGCCAAAATATTCCATCTTTGTTTCATCAGACCACAACATTTTCTTTCTCATGGACTGAGAGTCCTTCAGGTAACGTTTGGCAAACTCTAGGCGGGCTGTCATGTGCCTTTTACTGAGGAGTGGCTTCCGTCTGACCACTCTACCATACAGGCCTGATTGGTGGAGTGCTGCAGAAATGGTTTTCCTTCTGGAAGGTTTTCCTCTCTCACCGAGCAATGCTGGAGCTCTGTCAGAGTGACCATAGGGTTCTTTTGGTCCATATCACCCAGGCCTAGTGTGAAGACATAGCTTGAGACAGCCAGTTTGCCAGTCTGCTTTGACTTTAGGCCTTTTAATGACATTTATCGCAAAGACAGGTAGAGCCAAAGTAAGCCATTACTTTAAAAGGGTCATACAAACAATATTTGAATCATTAACACATATTTTAATATATCAACAACAATTTTCTATGTAAAGATATAGGGGAGTAATTGCTTCCTGACCAGAGAATGACATCACACTCGTGTGTGTGTGTGTGTGTGTGTGTGTGATGTAATACGAGCTCTTCTGTTCTTTGTTTTCATAGCCGTCTAGCCTCACGTGCAAGTTAGCGCATGCGAGTGCTGGTGCTTGATATCACAATATATGTCATTATTTTGGTTTATAAGATATAATTCCATATCAATAAGCCTCAGTTTCTATTATTTCTGTTTGCCTTGATACAACTGACTGCTGCGTCCGTCATTCAGTGGCAAATGCTGTGTAATGTATAGCTTATTGAAATACCGGAAATAAGTAAAATAAAATCATATCACAATTACTGAAAATGTTTTTATGGCAAAATATATTGATATTGAATTATTTTGCAGCCCTTTCAGCATTGCAAACCCTTGCAGGAGGGTTGGGAAGCAAGCTGTGTCTGCAAGCAATCGGTCCATTTTGAATGTATATTTCTACTGACTCGGGACTTGGGACTCGGGAGTGTGTCTTCAGATCTGAACTACAACTACCACAACTACGACAAAGAATACAAATAATCTGGTTCTTTGGTTCCTTGCTCATGTGACAGTTAGTTTATAGGTACTAAATGCCAATCTGCGAGTAGTCTAGAACATAATTGTCACCAACAATCAGTCACTGTGTCAAAAATATATAATTAACCAATTTAAAATGTTTCCATAGGGAAAAAGAATGTGTCATTATCAGGTTTTGAACCTGCAACCTTGGTATTATGGCACACCTAAACCACGCCTGTATAGCTGTCAACACAACGTTGATTGATATGTTCAGTTGCTACTCAGACACATTAATAATGATTCCTAGGCTTTCCAGACTGATTCCCATGGCGAAATTAAACTGAAGCTTCCGATATCAGAATGGTCTCACAGACCTGTGCATGTCTAACCTAGACATGCACAAGTCTCTAACCCAACACAATTTCTAACAGACTTTACATGAACTTGCTGGCCATGAACCCAAAACAAAGTGTCTGTCTTACTGGCTGCTTGAGTCTGAGATTCAGTGGGAGAGCATACAGAGTTGAATGGTGGTTCTCAACGCGTATGTTAAAGACTTTCTTCACCAGAAATAAAACATGTCAGTTTAAAAGTGAGCCCCAAGCCATATTAACGCACAGAGTTGACATTTCAGTGGCAGACACGTTAGCTCTGTAATCCAATCCTCCGTACGATAATTACTTACTTCTTAAAACACAACATGGATTTTGGAGGTTAATAACACATACCCACCTATACTTTGCACATCCATTTATGTTTACCATAAGTTTCAGTCCCAACACATTATTTATTTTATGATTCATTGCCTGACAATATATAATGTGTACCTTAGAAACTGACAAAATTACTCATCATGATAGCACACAGACGCTCAGTTATTCCCCGTAAGGACAAAAATGTGGCTTAGTGGATAAATTAAAAAAACATTGGATAGGCCTACAGTAGTTGTCATCTTGACATAATATTCCTTTTTAGGTATAGATGGTCTGTGTAATGTTAGGAGACAGAGCAGAACCAGTGGTTCTCAACACGGGGGTCAGGAGACAGAGCAAACCAGTGGTTCTCAACACGGGGGTCAGGAGACAGAGCAAACCAGTGGTTCTCAACACGGGGGTCAGGAGTCAGAGCAAACCAGTGGTTCTCAACACGGGGGTCAGGATACAGAGCCCCCGAGGAGGTCAAGAACTGCTATTTGTTGGTCGCACAAAACAATGTAAAAACATCACAATTGACATTACCAAAAGAAGACATTTTTATTTCTAATAATCTCATCAGTTAAACATTACCAGTCACTTTTCAGTGTGGGCTGGGGAAATAAATAACACTCACAGTGGACTGTGCTCAATCTAAACATGGCTACTAGCAAATAGATGCGGCAAATGTCCAAGTTGAATTCACTTTGGCTACCAGATACCATATCTCACAATCCTGTAATTAGTACACTGTTCATTTTTGATATTCTATGGATGATAGTTTCCCATAAACACCCCCTCAAATATGCAATTTCCACACAGTGCATCTCCAAAACAATGCTTTAGTATGTGCCATTACCAGAGTGGGCAATCGCAAGAATCGGGACGACCCTCGGTGGGCCACTGGTTTTTGGGTCTTAACAATGGTTGGGGAAAGCTTGTTGAAGGCCATCTCCGATCTCCTTTCCTACTGTATCTCTCTCTTGCTCGCTGGCTCACATGCACACGCACACACACATGCACGCACGCACGCACACACGCCCTGCTAACTGAACAGGTCACAATCCCCCGGAAGAATCTTTTGTAGATTTCAAAGTTAAATGCACCAATTGTGTACATTTTGAGAAGCTAGATCTGTCAAGATATATGGGGCAAAGCAGAGCTTTATGTTTATTCTTCTTGTTTCTGTAGGCGTATTGTCCTCCCCTGCTAAAAAATTTGTCTTAAACCAGCATGAATTCCATGCTGGTCCAGGCTGATTCACATACATTGTATGTATTAAGTGCATTGTCAAGTCCATAGCAGAAAGCACACGCACACGGACACAATGTAAGAGTCTCTCTAGTTTAGACTGGCCCTTTGAGACATTCTACCCGGCCCGCCCTGTGCATCAAACATTATAGAAATAATAATACAACATAAAATTACTCTCTGCAGAATGTTACTTTAGTTACTGCTGCTTAAAAAAAAACATAATCAAAGTGAACTGTTACGTTTTATTATGAAAAAGGGATAGGAAAAGCCTATAAGCATAAATATGCAGGTAAACATTTTGTGTTTTATTATAAAATGTTTTAGCATGTTGGTTAAACAAGTAATGTGACCTGCAAAGTTCTGACATTTTCAATGTGGCCCCCAAGTGGAAATAATTGCCCACCCCTGCTCTAGATCAAGATGCTGAAATAATTGCCCACCCCTGCTCTAGATCAAGATGCTGAAATGTTTTACATGCAGTCGTTAGTAATGTGTAACATGTGTAACAACAACTTGTACCATGTGAACTCTGTTCAAAACTATTTGTTTTCACAAATAATGCTGCTCAAAAGGCTTAGCTTTTTCAGCTTTTGAAAATGATCTCATGAAAAGAAAGAAAATAAATGATATCAATTACATTATATATTATGTGTCAAGTGAAGGAGTTCAAGTACCTCGGGGTCTTGTTCGCGAGTGAGGGGACTATGGAGCGAGAGATTGGCCGGGGAATCGGAGCAGCGGGAGCGGTATTGCAAACGCTTTACCGCACCGTTGTGACGAAAAGAGAGCTGAGCTGGCAGGCAAAGCTCTCGATCTTCCGGGCAATTTTTGTTCCTACACTCACCTATGGTCATGAAGGGTGGGTCATGACCGTAAGAACAAGATTACGTGTACAAGCGGCCGAAATGGGTTTCCTCAGGAGGGTGGCTGGCTTCTCCCTTAGAGATAGGGTGAGAAGCTCAG
>JAODOY010001472.1:0-12819 GCA_025399855.1 Forbesichthys papilliferus
AGGGAGAGAGAGAGAGGTAGGGAAGTAGAGTTAAAGCTTTATCATCGACTGCCCTAAGGCATATGGGGGGACTGTGCTGTAGCCAGAGATTAGGGGTGGTGTGTGTGTGTGTGTTTGTGTGTTTGTGTGTGTGTGGGGGGTGCAGCACATGGCAGTACGTAAGGGGCTTACGCCACCGCTCGTATTAGTTCAGGTGAAAGGAGTACTGCGTTTACATAAAACTGGACAAATCCGCCCACAATGTGTCTCCCGTCGGCCTACAATGGGGTCCCCCTATCTGTGGACCTAGCCTCCGCCCAGGTAGCCGCAGCTCTCCCCTGTAAACATCACCACCCCTCCACCCCCCAGGACCACTCCATCTGAGCAGGAGAGGAGATGGGAAGAGAGGGGATGTTTTCTTTCCGTTTGATAGGAGAACGGAGTCAGGAAGATTAAATGAAGGAGGGTGGGGAAAATTACAAGAGGATGGAAAGGTAGAAATAAAGAAAGATGTGCAAAATAAGAAAAAAGTGTCAGATGGGACTTATCTCAATCTTTTGTTCCTGAGGAGCATTTATCAGCTGAAGTTTCTTCATCTTGAAGTATAGGTGAGAGTGATCACCCCCCCCCCCACACACACACACACACCTCATCTACCCGCACAGTGAGCCCGGCTAACAAAGGCTCCCAGAGGCACATTGAACGCTCTTTCTCTCTTCATACCATACGCACGTCCTAAAGCAGCTCTCCAGGGTGCCCTCCATTATTAGCAGGACAATAGTTATGGAGGAGGGTTGGGGGGCGAATGGGGGGGGGGGGGGGGGGGTGCAAAGTTTTTTCAATTTGTGACATGGTTAATCAATTTGTGGTCCCTGCTAAGAGATATCTCTCATCGTTATGGCGCGGGTCAAGTGCTAGCCCCCCCCACCATCTAACATCCTGAAACACGAAACACTTAGTGGCTGATTAGCATAAGTTGATAGCGCTATCTATCGGAGTGTGGGGGGGGCACGTGCCATTGCGGTGACCCCAAAGGTCTCCTCTCCTCTTCCCCAATGTCTCTACGTAGACCCACCTCCTCTCCAGCTTCTGAGGGGGTCTTATCTGGGATTCACAGGGCCTACGCCCGCGTCCTGGGGAGGTGGGGGGGGTGAATCACTGACAGAAGACTCAGACTGTGTCTTTGGACTTGTCCTCTAGCGTTTAATCATTGCCATCATGTTCAGGCACTACACAGTTCGTATAGGTGTTCAGTTAAGCCTACAAAGGTTTTGCAAAGCTATAAAGCACAGTCTATTTCATTGTGAGTTAATACATGTGGATTAACTATCATTTGGCAATGGTTATGGCACGGGTACACCAGCTATGAACCCTATATTTGTTGTGACATATTTTATTGCTAGCTAGATAGAGATGTGTCTGTTTTCCTGGATAAGCGAGTCATTGTGTGTCTGTTCACTGCTCTGCGTTTATGCCTGCTAGCATACATCAACGTCAAAGTACAGTAACAGGTTTCTTCTGCCATCTTCCGCCTGCTTCTTGGACATCTCTCTTGGTGTCACCTGGCATCCCAAACCATCGCTCCGACCACGGCTTCTGTGCTGGGAGGGTTGTGGGGATTGGGGTGGATGGAAAACAATATAGTCACATCAACACAAGCGAAGACACATTTCCTGAAGGTAAGCGGTTTCCATGCACATTAGCAGCTGCGTGAGAGCTCAAAACTGTTCGTATCAGTTGGCCATTATGATGCAAATGATAACCGCGCTGCCTGCACCTCTGTCATTCATCTCTTCTTCACTTTTGCATGGAACAACACTGGAACAACACTGCGTGTTCTATGGCAGACGCACACCTACGTGGGGTAAAGTCAGCAGCATTGCTCATCCCCTTTGTTTGAGCAGATCGGATATGTGGCGATCACGTGTTTACCCAGAGCACCGTCTCTTTGAGAAACCTCCATCGCGGGTAGCGGAGAGGAACGCTCTCCACTCTCTTCTTTATGTTTGTGTGTGCGTGTGTGCGTGTGTACGTGCGCATGCATGTGCGTGTGCGTGTTGCGCTTTATTTCGGAGATGGAAGACCCAAACGTGTGTACACGCTCTCTATATATGTATGCTAATAGGCTGGCTAACAAGGCTTCACACTGTGTTTGTTTCAGAAAACGATGCAACTTGCCAGACATTCTGCCGCTTTTCTGCTGATGTGCCTGTTTTCATTTTCGGGAGCGGGCAGTTTGGAATGAGAGTGGGAGGGGGGTGTCGGAGGAAAGGATAAGGGAGGAGGGTGTTCAAAATCCACAAAGGTTCTGTAATAAACGCGGCAGCGACAATAAAAACAAAAACATTAAACGGTGAAAAGACGTGTTTCTGTGTTAAACAATTAGTGCTGCGGCATTAGAGCCGATCACGGGGACACAAAAGCCCCACGGCAGAGGGGTTTACCCCATACACAAAGACACAAAGGCAGATGCACCACAATCCCGCCAAGTTACCAAGCTAGCTACCGCAGTAAGCTGTAAACAGTAAGCTAGCAGCCACAGTGGGCAATCGTGCGTGGTTCCATCATTGATGCGCAAATACAATCTTACAATCCAATCAAAAGACAGACAGGTGTTTTGTGTGTGTGTATGTGTGTGTGTGTGTGTGGCTTATTGGTCCTCTTCTCAGGACTGTGGGCGTGTACCAAAACCAATTGATTGACATCTCCCCGACTCACCTGTCAGTTTGGCTGCAACTGTTAAGGTTTTTTTTTGTTTTCGTTGATCGGTTGCAGTTTGGTGGCTCAACCCAACTTCAACCTGCCCAGTAAATGAACTCAAAATACTTACAGGATTTAAATCCTTCCTGTAGGGACTAATATAGGAAAGAGACCACAGTTGTAGACCGATTGTTATGCTTGCGTTAGCCTGTTAGCTTTTCAACACATGAATGTGAATATACAATTAAGCTTACTCAACTGTCTGGTGACTGTTGTTGAGTGTATTGATTTACTTACAATGACTGGGACCGGTCCAATGCAACAATGGGATCCTATGTCACAGAGTTCCTCGCATGGCAGCTAATACACAGTACCTTCATAACGCAGTCAGCCCTGAACTACAGCCAGGTTTGTGCTGAAATTAGAGGATGTTAGCCA
Source organism: Forbesichthys papilliferus (assembly GCA_025399855.1). Lineage (NCBI taxonomy): Eukaryota > Metazoa > Chordata > Actinopteri > Percopsiformes > Amblyopsidae > Forbesichthys > Forbesichthys papilliferus. The sequence continues at coordinate 3,118 of JAODOY010001472.1, forward strand.
TAAAGCTACTTCAGTGTGTGTGGTCAGACTTCTAGCTCATTGTGTGTGTGTTTTTGTAGGTGTGTCTGCACATAACAGACCCCCTCATTCGGCCTCTACTATATACTTTCTACTCAATGGCACCAGTGTTAAGTTTGCACGTGTGTTTGTACGCATGAGTGTGTTTGTGTGTAGGTTTGTGTGTGCGTGCGTGTGTGTGTCATGACTCCGGCACTTAACCCCGTGACCGCTGGCTCCAGAGAGTCAGCGTCGAGCCACACTGTTCCGAGTGTGCGTTACCAGTCTGAGGGAACAGGAAAATTACGTGCACACACACACACGCACACTCACACAGACGCGCACACACGCAGACACGCATGCGCACGCACACACACACACACACACACACACACACACACAGTCATACATCAATCTCCAGTTGCGTAACAGTGTTGAGGTGAGGCTTTGTGTGTTTAGACTCTGCATCTTTGTTCTCACCTGATGCATTTTTTTCTATCTCTCTCTCTCTCTCTCTCTCTTTCTCTCTCTCTCTCTCTCTCTCTCACACACACACACACACACTCACCTGAATGCGGGAGGAAGTCTTTGCTGGCCCTTTAAAGCCAGGAAGCGTTTGATTCACCCGGCCTTCCCCCTGTCCTCTCTCTCTCTCTCTCTCTCTCCCTCTCTTTATTATTTTTGCTTCTGAATCGTAGTGTTATTCAGAGGGCTTCTTACAGCTCTTTAACACACACACCCCTACACCTACACCTACACACACACACACACACACACCTACACACACACACCTACACCTACACACACACACACACCTACACCTACACACACACACACCTACACCTACAACCACACACACACACACACACACACCTACACCTACACACCTCCACACACACACACATACACACACACCTCACACACACACACACTTGTTGCACACACCTAACGCAGTCACCTGTTCCAGCTTCCAGTGTTGACGTCACAGCGGATAAGCTGTGTGTGTGTGTGTGTGTGTGTGTGTGTGTGTGTGTGTGTGTGTGTGTGTGTGCATGTGTGTGCGTGTTAGTGCATGTGTGTGCGTGTTAGTGTGCCTGTGCATGTGTGTGCGTGTGTGTGTGTGTTGGTGCGCGTGTGTGTGTGTGTGTTAGTGTGCCTGTGCGTGCATGCGTGTGTTGGTGTGTGTGCGTGTGTGTTCCATGACATGTGACAATTGACCGATCCGTAGCCCCGCCCTTTCACCTGTCCATCCTAGTTACAGTAACTAGGTTGGACAAAACAGCAAAGTAGGCTATTATGGGAAAACATGGAGTTGACAGAGTTTCTGTGCTTAACTGTTATTGGAGGACAGGTGAATGGGGGCGGGGCTTGGGATCGGTCACTTGTACAATTACAAGGGCACATTGAGTAAAACTAGTGCCCTCTTGAGGTCAAGCAGCCATATAAGGAAGCTTCCCGACAACCACTGACCTTCAAGAAGAGCTATCATTTCAGAGCTGCATCGCAGGAACACCCTTTTTGCCTGACAGACAGCTCTCTTAGCATATCGTGATTCATCATGGGCGGGACTCAAATGAAAGAGTAATCTTCCAAATATGCTTTTGCCCAGAGTGGATGTCGTTCCAGATATCCATCTACGACAAGCAAACGTACATGCTAAATCATAGTATGGAATGTATGACCGCTAATCCATCTGACTCTAAGAGACGCTACGCTTAAGCATATAGTGCAGAAATACCTCAACGTGAAGTCAAAGTGTATACAGTTTGCTATTGTTCTTTTTCCCATCAGTATTACAGAGCAGGCATGCATTAGTAAACGGTAGCCTTATATTAATAACAATACACAGTGTGATTGGCTGAAAACAACAGGGCACATGATTGGCCAACAACAAATATCCCAGAATGCATTTACAGTATGTGTGGCAGTTGTCACGGTTGCAAGGAGGAGAGGACCCAAACGTGAGACACGTAATCAAAAGGCAAGAACACGGGTAGCAACGCAGACATTGATAGTTACCTCGACAGGTAGATTTACAATGGCCGACATTGGGGGGAAATCACTGGGTCTAAATACACCAGTAGACAAGGCAGGAGGACAGACCATTGGCTCACAACAACGAGGAACAGGTGCAGCACATCAGACGTGATTAAACAGATACAGGTGGACTTAACAAGACTGTGAAACGCGGGGCCGGGAGTGACGGGCAAACAGGCTTGATATACAAGGGTCGGTTCTATTAACCGAATGACCCCCCACTAGATTATGCCTAATCAGCCCGGGGCTGCCACAACTTATACAATGGTGTGCGCGTGCCTACATACCTGTACATGTATGTGGTGTATGAAACATGTACGTGTGTGTCTGTGTGCACGCCTACAGTACATAAAGGTACTTTTATTGTCACATTACATGTTGCGAACTTCACCCTCTGCATTTAACCCATCCCTCAAGGGAGCAGTGGGCAGCTGCTGTCCAGCGCCCGGGGACCACAACTCCAGATTGGAGCCAGTGTCACATGGTCACATGACACTGGACTGGAGAGGGTGACCCTAACATGTTCTTTACATGGTGGGGGAAACCAAAGCACCTGGAGGAAACCCACGCAGACACGGGGAGAACATGCAAACTCCTCTCAGAAAGGCAGGGACGACCGGGGAGTCGAACCCGAGACCTTCTTGCTTTGAGGCCACAGCGCTGCCCATATACAACTGTGTTTGTGGTGTAGATAACATGAATGTGTGTGTGTGTGTGTGAGCATGGATCACCTGTGTGTGTTTGTGGTGTATGAAAGGTGTGTGTGTGTGTGTGTGTGGTGTGTGAAATATGTGTTGTGTATGAAATGTATGTTTGTGTGTTGGTGCGTGTGCATGTGCATGTGCGTGCAGACAGGACACTGTCCAGATAAGACATAAAAAATGAGCGTCAGTCATCTGAGACCAGCTGGGTCATTAAGGTTACCGCAGCAGCGGTCTGCCACGCCTCCTGCACAGAGCTCAGATCAGTGGCCGATCTGTCAATCACGCGGTCGCCAGGCAGCCAGGCTGGTCACCGGGGGGACGCGGCTTCACCAACGATCGGAACCACTCACACACAGGTCAAATCTATATGAATTAAAATAACATAAATGAACACACATATCATGCAACATGGAGCCAGTGGACACCCATAGCAGTATTGTGATGTAGGCAGGGGTTACATAGGTACCAGTATAATGAAGTAGATAGAACTAGAGCTAGTATTTAAGAGCAGGTAGAGTAACAGTATCAGTATTTTGAAATGAGTATGGTTTACACGGAGTACTGTAAATGTATTTGTAGTATTTTAGACGTAAGGTTACAGTTCAAGTGTTTAAAAGAAGGAATGGTTACAATAACTAATAAGTATTTAGAATCATTAAGAGGTTATAATGTTTAAAAGCAGAAAGGGTTACAGTAAGACCATTATTTAGGAGCAGGTATTACACTAAGTACAAGTATTTAGTGGCAAGTAAGGGATATAGTTGAGTACTAATAGGAACATATATATATAGCAGTTACAGTAAGTGAAAGTATTTTGAAGCAGGTGGGGGTACAATTTTATAGTAGAAGTTAAGTAATGTACATATATGTATGGTGCCAGAGTTGCCTCTTCAAAACAATCAGTCATAAATAAAAAATGATCTCGACGGACAGTTTGTTCTCGTATCACTGCGGCAGGCTTAGAATAAAAACAAACCCGCTGTAAGCTACACACTCATAGCGTCATTGCGGCGAATCACCTCGCCACGGCCTTAGCTGGAGTTACCACGGTAACACGGTAACATGTAAGTGACAGTAAGTCTGTACAACCTACTCCAGCGTGGAAAGCCGAACCTTCGTGTAATACAAGCTCTCGCTTTCTGCGGCGAGGTCATCTATCTTGCAGGCAAACGTGGGCCGTGCGTATTTGAGACCAACTTTAGAAGTGATGTGGCGTGCAAGCAGAGTAAAACCGTAACACATTCTCATCTGTATTGGCTGACAAATTTCCTGTTGGGCTGTTAGTACACAAGTGTGCAATTTACATTTGAACAGTTTTTCTTTTAATGTATTTTAAGACGTAATGGTCTTCGTCTTTTTTACTAAAATTATATTCATTCTTTTGTTTTGCGCTTATTTTAAGACAATATAGGTTTTGCAGCTTGCAGGTAAAATGTTATGTTGAACAGAGACTTAACCTTAAAGGTAGACTCACGGATGCTGAAGGAATTGCACACAGAACGGAGCTCTAGGCAGATCGTGAGGAGAAAAAAAGCTTGATCTTACAATCGCTGAATTTAAAACAAACTTTTGTAAAAACAATAAAGGAGGTTAATTTTGTCTAAACATTCAAAAGTGGCCCTGTTCTCAGCTCTCACCCTGCCAACCACACCAGAGCACATGTATTTCTCACCCTTGTGAAATCTGCTCACCATCTCTCACTTAACGAGTTGGCAACTTTGATCTGACAATTACACATCCATGACCTGCTAATAAAACATAATCTGCCGCGTATCTTGCTCGTCTGCACCGAATCCACGCAAAGCCTGTTAGCTTGGATCTTCACTGGGACTCTGATTGACATTTGGTGGCCCAGGGGCAGAAACACTGACTTATTTTTTATCACGCCCTAGATAACGCAATCAAGTATTAAGCAGTTAAACATCTATTTGGGTGTGAATCCTTTGAGTGACAGGTGAGTGGCAGATGACTGCGGGGGATGTACACATGCTCAAATCTCTGTCCTCCTCTGTCCAAAACACACAAACAGCCTTTCTCTTTCTTTTGCATCTTGCAAAGAGCTGATGACATTCCTGGGTACAAGTTGGGGGTGGGGTGGAGAAAGCCTAACTGCAGTATAGGCAAACAGTCAAACCAAAATGTTTTTTTGGACAGTTTTGTAGTTTATGCAATTTTAATACATAAGACAAAAACAAAAAACTTCATCACAAGATAAAGTGGTTATCAATAAGTTAATATTTAGTAATAACTATACGTAACTGATCAAAATGTAGTTACCGCACTATACTTTATGAGCCGATTTGTTCATAAGAGACTGTTCTGTTATTGTTGGGCATATTCACATCAGGTTGACATTTTCTGCTGTCCACTGTTTTCACAGTAGATCAGCTCTCTTCTCCATGGGGTTAGAAAACTTTGGTTGGAAGCCCGGGCTAATGACGGGCCCGATAAGCCCAATCAATAGAAAATTGTAGCTTTTTGGGATCTCATTTTTTTTTCTTTCCTTACATCAGAGAATGACACTGGCCCCAGTGTCGACAGACGGTAGCAGTTTCACATTGTGCTTAGCAGGATTGATAAGGAATGGTTTCCACATGAACTGGGAGTTCTGTGATTGTATATTAGCCCTGTATGATAGCAGCTGATGCTAACAAGCCAGGGCCAAGTCTGCTAAGGCTGGACATTAGCTAATCTGATATGAATGGCTACAGTACATTAGTACAGGTCGTACAATGCATATGAAAACCCTTTGACTTCTCCAATGCTAAAGCATTTCATCATCACATGCACTAGGCTCGCAGTCTACAGACTAATGTCAACAAAACTCTAGCAGCAACCTCTCTAGCAACGTTAAGTTTTGTCTGAGGTCAAAAGTTAACATTTCAATCAAGTCACTTCAAAGACAACATTCCCCGGCAGCCCACCTCCTACACCTGTTGTTTTTTCTGAAAGAAATACCATCTGATAGGGATGTCTAACAATAACAATAGTTGTTTGGTTGTGGATATTAATGTATTTGGAGATAGAAAATGAGATAGGCGTATTAAATATAATGAGTAGAGGGATGGTTTTTTGTCACAACTTGATATTGGCCCAAAAATATTTGCAAACATGGAATTTATACATTCATTTCATTGTTGGTAATCTTATGGATTTATGGTTTTTATGAAGATGCCTGTAGGCTTTGACTGCTATTTGTAATTACTTCCAGTTCTATAGAACCTGTCTTGCGGTTCAGATCAAAACTAAAGTAAATGAATGAAAATATAATGTAAACATACCCTAATATATTATTCCCAAAATACTAAAGTCAGAGACATGCCATAACAGTAAAGTGTGCTCCTCCAAAATAGGGTAGTAGTTACATTAAGTTAGTAAATTATTTACAAACACTTTACACTACAATAGGCCTGAAGTTGCACCATTTGTACGGATCTGCTCAAATGTTTTATTCGTTTTGATTTAAGAATTGTTCATACTTTCTCAAATGTCTCAGTTGAGCATACTAGTTAAAAAAATATATTTTTTTGATTTAATTTTCAAGTAATAAGTATTTGTCATGAATTTGGGCTTTATCTTTAGGAATTAGGAAATGCAAGATGTTCATTTACTCTGGAAGGATATGAAGCAACCAAAATCTTGTTTTTGTATGGGTCAAGTCTGTTTATTCTAAAGAGACAATATTTTAAATACCTCTAATACTATGCAATGGCATGTGTGTCCACTGCATATTTGAAACCTGCAGAGTTTAGTTCTACATTATGTAAACCTTTAAAGTAATTCAGTTTGTAAAACGGCCTGAAACAAGGGCACCCTGAATACTCCAAAAGTATTTATTTCATTTTTTTGATTGTTTTATTCTATAAAGGCCCGAAGCATCATCTGAGCATTACTTTTCCAATATTACATATTCAATAAAACAAACCTGCCGGATGTGACTTAATTTAAGCAGCCTCGACAATGTGTTGTCAGGAGATACGTCATTATTAGACCTCATTATTCCTCGCCGTGATCGAAGCCTTGCGCGACCGAAACTTCGTGCTTTATCTTGTAGACACAGACGGGAAAATTCACTGAAGGCTTTGGGTTTGCGCTGCCGTTGAATGTAGCTGCCTATACCGGTTCACAATGTACATTATACATAAGGCCAGATTGTACTCTGCCAGGTATAGGCTGTTATACATGGACTGTAAAGGAATTAAGTTAGGGGAGGCGATAAACGAAGGAGAGAGCAATGCTTGAACCACGTGGTTGTGTTGGCGCAAGCAGGCGTGCCCTTGATCTCATCGATTACTCGAGGAGCTACATAATTAAAAGTAGCTTTAGCGCGCCGTGCGCTGACGGTCCGGCAGGGCGTGCCTTTACTTCTCATCATAATGTCAAGAGATGCCGCACTATAGCGCGACCTCGGGGGGCGGGCGAGGGCGCGCTCCTCCACGGGGGTTGGAGCGCACGGTCGATTTGAAATGCCAGCAAGGACGGCGGGTCTGTGCGCCGCCTGATTGAAAGAGAAGACATTTCTCTCCCCGGCGCTATTGGAGGAGGGAGGGGTGTGCGGGGGAGAGCAGCCGAATAAAGGCGCCTACCTACGCGGGCCAGCCTTGAGCTTATAGACGCTGCTTTGATCAGAAAAGGCCAGTTCATCTTTCTCGGGGACGTCATCGGATGCTGATGTTGCGCGCGCGTGCACGGGAGCTCTCTGAAGACGGAGGTGAAGGCGGGGGAGGGAAAGGAGGGGGGGAGCGGAGGGTGATGGAAGAAAGTGTCATCATAAATGTGCGCGGTGTTGTGGATGACTTTGTGGCGACCTCTGTTGCAAATGGGCTGTGCATGCGGAATCGCAGCCTTCCCTCGCAGACATGGAAATGGCTTAGCGCTATCGCCGTCGCCCTGGCAACCATCTGAGTCCCCATCTCGCAGAGAGAAATGAGTTATGAAAAGGCTAGAGTGAGGCAGGGATTAAACATGATCCCGGGGACAGAGTGTCAATCAAAAACCAACTCACAAATCTCCTTTCTCCCTGTTACAAAATCGTGCTCGGAGACCAAAGTGTCGCGTTGCTGCCAAAGGTGCAAACGGCCATTTTAGATTAGTCTTTATAAAAAACAAGATAATGAATTAGACCTGCTGCCTTAGTAGTCTATAAAGGAGGCACTCTCACGTGAAAAAAAATACTTTAAAACTCCGTTATCCTGTAGCCGATTTAGTGGTCGGTATATTCCAATGCCAGAAGCCGGTGGATTAATTTAATTAGCCTTGCGAAGATTAATGACAATGCATATTACTTTTTAGATTAGTCTATATGCACACAATCTTTTAGATTTGGAGTGCTGGACACGTCTTTATCTGTAGCCAGGCTATAGCCCACCCAGAGCATCATATTTAATCAACGGTTAAAGAGACTTATATAAACTGTTGTGGATTTAAGCGCGGGATAGCGGTAACAGCGGCACTCACCTCGCCGTTCTCTCGAAAGCACGGTTGCTCATATTCTTAAGTGGATTTGAGGCAAGCTGACCGTGCGATCTCGCCATATTCGTTTATTGCCATGCTCATGCCATGTCATTAAGAACGAGTTCTGAGTGATACAGAGGAGGAAGGTAGTTTGTGTGTGTGTGTGCGTGTGCGTGCGTTTGTGTGTGTGTGTGTGGGAAGGGGGGGCTTTAGCAGGCAGAAAATGGAAAGAATCCCAAATTGGCTTGACCCCGTGCAATGTGATATTTGCCTCTTTGACAGTCATTTAAAGGCGCGCGGCAGCAAAGCAGAACACGGACAAGTCCGGCCTGAAACCGAAGCCCCCCGCGTGCTGGGGAAGGGGTGGGAGATGTGTGTGCGTGGGGGGGGATCTGGAGAACCCGATAGCCCGGGACTTACACCCTCCAAAGGCTTTCGGGACACTTTAGCCCGGCTTGCTGGGCCCCGGAGCGCCAGCGAGTCGCCAGGCAGGGTGTAAACGTTAAATGTTAGCTATTTGTTCCATGGGCTGCAAGGAAAATAAAGCCAGTCTTTCATTCATTCTATTTCTCCCCGCATCCACCCCCTCCTCTTCCATTCCCACTTGCTTTCTTCTGCAGCATCTAGAACTCCATAAACAGCCTGACTAAGCGGCTTATGCAGTCTCCTAATAATAACGCTTTAACGACCCATACCGCCACCACGAAGGGTGAACTTTAAAAAAAAAAAAAAATGAAGACGAAAGAATAAAAGGGAGGGAAATACTTGTAATTGCTGAGACTATATAGACAAAGGCTCTTGACGCGGTGGAATAGGAGGTTATCTGCCATCGTGGCGGTTCCTTATCACCATCTCACGGTGGATAAATATTTGTGTATCATAGAGCGCTCTCTCGCCCCATAGCCCGATATAACGCTTTGTTGTGATCGTTGCCGTGCTGGCGATCTACACCCAGATAGGCGAACTGTATCCGAACGCGGGAGCCCGCAGCGGGCACGTAGTGGGGGGTCGGGGGACGCCGATGAACACCCCCAACAAAGAACCCCCCCCCCCCCCCCCACATATTATGAGGTTAAACGAGGATGTTTTTAATAATCAACCGGCTCATTAAAGACACACAGTGCATTCCCGTGCAGATAAAAGGCGCTTTGCATTGTGCTGGACTCTCCTGGGAGGCGCTGCTAACAGCCTGCTGTTTGTCCGCCCACCGGGTCCCCAGACATCCATCTCATTACCTCATCTACATCTCTACATCTCTATCTATCTAGACCAGGCAGACGCATCTTGTCCGTCTCGTGTGGCACTGGGGGAATATAGGATAGCCTCTGTCTAAATTAGGACTATTTTGACCTGTGTCAAAAAGGTTTAGCCCCACGGACAGGCCCCATCTAGGCCCCACCCTCCCTGGGCTTATGAAACAGGCGATAAACACGCGCTCTCTCTCTCTCTCTCTCTCTCTCTCTCTCTCTCTCTCTCTCTCTCTCTCTCTCTCTCTCTCTCTCACACACAC
>JAODOY010001473.1:8552-30223 GCA_025399855.1 Forbesichthys papilliferus
TTAGGTACACCTAATACAAGGTACATCTTGCTAGTACCGGGTTGTACTCGTCTTTGCCTTTAGAACTGCCTTGTGGCATACTTTCAACAAGGTGTTGGAAACATTCCTCAGATATTTTGGCTCCACATGCATGATACAAATCTGTTCCACCACATCCCAAAGGTGCTCTATTGGATTGAGATCGAGTGACTGGAGGCCATGTGTCATGTTCAAGACAGTTTGGGATTATTTGCGCTTTGTGACATGGTGCATTATCCTTCTGGAAGTAGCAATGAGAAGATGGGTGGTAGCTCTACACTGTGGTTATAAATGGACATGGTCAGCAACAAAACTCAGGTAGGCTGTTGCCTTTAAACGATGTTCAATTGGTACTAAGAGGCCCAAAGTGTGCCAAGAAAATATCCCCTGCACCATTACACCACCACCACCAGCCTGAGCCGTTGATACAAGGCAGGATGGATCCATGCTTTCATGTTGTTTATGCCTAATTCTGACCCTACCATCTGAATGTTGCATTTTAAAATTACTCAGACTAGCCCGTCTGGCACCAACAACCATGCATACGTTTAAAGTCACTTAAATCCCCTTTCTTCCCCATTCTGATGCTCTGTTTGAACTTGAAGTTGTCTTGACCACGTCTAAAGTACATGCCTAAATATGGAGAATATTGGGTTGCTGCCATGTGACTATTTGTTTAGATACTTGTGTTAAAGTTTAACTACACCACACCTCTGAGGCTAATTCCACCCACTACAACTTTGAAAAATGCTCAAGGAGCTGAGTGAGGGGAGGATGGAGAGAAGGCTGCGAGGGGCACCCACATTAATGTTTACGTTTTAATTTGATGACGTATGAGGGTACTAAGTGTACCGATGAAAACCTGCTGTGCCCTGGGGTGTTTCACGGATATGATGTGTAGTTCTGTTTTCGGCCATGAAATGCTAATTTTTATAAAAACAGGAATTTTGTCAATATTTGCACACAAATATTTGTGCGTTTTACATTTTTGGGACAGTGATTGGTGATTGTAGTTGTGTTTTTCCCAAAACTCATTGGAATACAAAGACCTACCAAAAATATAGTTTGTACTGTAAACATATACTATTCTAAGTAAGTCTACAATTAGTACCTGTATTTTGTTGACTAAAACTGCTGATTCTCCACTAATTATTTTATTTGCTTTTTAGGTACAGCATCTCTTACATTCCATTTGCCAGGTAAGATCATACTCATAAAATGTATTGGCCAAGGGACTATAGTTGTTTAACCACTGCTGCATGTTTAACAGTAAAATGTTTACTGTTACATTCCCCTTAAAGGTCATGTAAAGCAAATAGAGATTTACTTGGAAATACTTTATACATGTTAGATATTCATTCCTTTAAACATGTGAAAACAGTTAAATATGTAGTATTGTAGAGTTAAACTGTATTGAATCATTTCTCTGTTCAGGATTTTTTGGGAGGGCCAGAAATGGGGGACTATATACGTAGATGGTCCCATAATTTGCATACCCCTCCCTTTAACATCATGAGGATGTAAAAGCTTAGAGAGCATTTGAATTAGCGTAGTATCTATCCTGTTCCAAATGCAAGTTAGCCTATTAAACGTACTGTTCTTCAACAGCCTACAATTCTATAGCTAAATCACTTACTGTCCGGTCTAGTCGGATAGCTATACCTTAATTGCAGAAATAAGCACACAATGTGGTTGAGTCTATTGTTCTTGGTATTATAATTATTATTTGAAAGCTACTGGTTTAGTAGCCTAGCCTACTTGCTAACACCTGGCTGCCAAATCCAGTTGTTTCTCGTGTTCAAGTCAGCATCCAAATAATCCAACTGTCTTTATGTAGTCCCATCCTCTTTCCAAAAAAAATTATAAACCACATATCCAAATGAAAAAATCCAATCAAACAAGCTGTAGGCTAGATTTACTTGACAAGAACAGAATCTGCAGGTGTCATGCCAAAAAATGATCAGCTAAAAAAGTGGTCTGTTGGAAACAGATTTCTGCTCATGAGAGCACACAGCCCTATATTATAACCAATCTAATCATTTTTACCAGTATACATCCATTTAAAGTCAAAACACAACTCATAAAATGCAGGTCTACATTTTCCAATACATTTTCAACTGAGGATACCTTTTTGGCACAACACTGCGGTATGGAGTTTACTGATGGGTGTGGTTACAGTGCCGTACCTGCCGACTTTATTCATTCAAATTTGAAAGTGGTTAATATTACCTTTTTCTGTTGTGTGACAAACTCAAAACACAAATCTATGTCTGCTTTACTCGATCTTTAATAATGTATTTGCCCGAGCTCATAAAGCTGTAGTTCACTTGATGTGACACGATGAATGAGCAACCTGAGTTGATATTTATACTTGAGCAAGAAAGCACCAATGGTCATTGCCATACTAAAGTAGAACAGTATGTATGTGCGTGCTTATGCGAAAGCTGCTTTGCGACTGCAAAAAAGATGTTTTTATTTATTTACCTATTACCACCATATGGCTTTAATCTTCACAGACCAGACACCCAATGTTGGGCAGATGATAGCATGTTGTTTCACTCCATGCTGTTTTAGTCTGATTTGGACATTCCCTTAGTGAATAATATGAGGGAAAATTGTCTTTAATTCAATAATGCCCTTCCAAACATCTAAATATTCCCCTAAGCATTGTATTATGTGGTCTCTTTGGTGAGCATACAATCAAAGTAAAGCTTCTATAGAATTTTAGGTTATAATATTGAAATCATATTGGTAACTACAACCAATAAAATCATCCCACTTGAAATGAAATGAAGGTGAACATTTCACATCACATGCCATTGCTGAATGTATCTGCTGTTAGGTACCCTATATTGAGACTGCCACTGACGCCATTTGCTCTGCTACCAAGCAGAATGAGTAATGTTTTGCCAGTCCAGCTGTGTGCAGGGTTAAATGGCATTTGGTGACAGACCCCCTAATAGATGCCTTGAATGTTTGGGAGACCCTATAATCCATCCTGACAGTCCAGAGACCTCAGCCAACACTTGCTCCCCTTCCCCCAGCCAAAACGCTAACATTAATGGGGACTGAAAATGGATATGTCTTTGTCAGTCCACTGACATTTACATTAGATTTGTATTATTTCAACTATTTCATTCATTGTTTTGTGGACAGATTTTTTTCCCTCCCCTTTTTAAGGCTCTTGCTTTAATCTATTTTTCATTCCGTTAATATTTAATTATTTAGCTTGCCGTTGTTTTCCATTTTTTGACAGGGCATCTACACATTTTAATCACAGGGCTTCATTCTTCTTAATAAAAAGCATGAGCTTTCCTGTGTGCTTCCCATGATCAGCACTATGGCAACACATGGCCATTGGAGCTGATCCCTTAATGTGTTTTACCTTGCAGCCACTATTTATAACCCCTGACGCCTGTAGACCAGTGAAACCAGCTGCATGTGGAGATCAGGCTAACTGTTACTGCAACATTTCACCATGAGATTTATGTATTAGTGATATTGTGTTTAGAAGCAACAATAGCAGCAAGTCAAAACCTAAAGACCGTGGTGCTGTACAGCGGTTGGCTGTTGCATTGTGTAATCACCGGCCCAACCCCCCAACCCCTTTCCCTCTGACTGAGACTGAGCTGCGATCCACTCTCCCATCTCCTTGTAACCTTGACTGGGTTCTCACCTCCTCCGTTGACACATGGCAAGCGAAGTCTGCATAGCAACACAGTGCCGACAGCAGTGGCAGGGGGACGGAAGCGCTGGCGCTTTTTTGTTGCCATAGAGATGGTGTGCACGCCGTCATCCACCCCCCGCCCACCCCCGTAGTACCTTGAGAGAGGAAAGCCCTTAATTTAAAGCCTGGGGTCAGTCCCTCTCTAAGCACATGTATCCATGGCCAGCCTAATCCCTCATCACAAATAAAATAAGGGTCTGTTAATTTTACACATGGCAGGGGAAAACATACAGTAGTACTCTACAGTATAGTAAATATATATTAAAAGTTTGCATTCCTTTTTTTGGGGGGGAAGGGTAATTTTGTTAGGGTTAATTATGTTAATTCCTATTTTTGTTGTGTCTTCACAGGGATGCTGTGATTAAATGCTTTACTACTTGTCTGAGTTAAAAGGGTGCTCAAGACTATTCTACAATGCACAAAGCCCACAGACTCTGATATGTAATATATCTTTATTGTACATATATTATACATCTACATTCTTATGCTTCATACTGTGAATTCTCACATCAAGCTATTCTATAATCACCACATTAATCATAACATAACATGGGTGATTGAGATGAGTGCTTTTAATGCTTTGTATATGAAATATATATTTAAATATTAATGCTAAATACATCCTGAGCATTTTATGCAAATTGATTTCAGGGAATTTTCTTCATCTTTTTACAGTATTTGTAAATTGCAAGAAAAGTGCTCTATTTTTTATTTTATTTTTCTTTGTTACAGAATATCTTTTCTCATTAAGTACATAAACACACAGTATATTTGGTTGAGCTTGTGTTTGAGGTAAGGTTATATGTCATCTCCAAATTATGTATAGAGGTCTCTTAGATATTCTGTTATTCCATGCTATAAATATTATTGAATAGTGTCTACCTATAGGCAATGCTTTCCTATATGCAGTGGTATATTATTTAAACATAAAAATATACCTGACAAAGAGACAAGAACCTCTCAGTCTCCCAAATGTTTTATTATTCAGCAACCCAATTTATCAATTTAATATTTCTTTTTTTATTGTGATTTTCAACGTGACCTAATAACCCAATATATTGTAGCATGCACGGTCCTCCTCTTATTACTTCTGTATGATGGCACAGCCTCTGAGGATGTGGTTGCCATGACAACCCTCTGGAAGATTTATAACATCAGCCCACCCACATATGTGGTGGTCACATGACATCTGGGCCATTAAGCTGATGAGAGTATTGCCTGTTATAGAACAGTGCAGGCATCGGGTTCATCTAAGACAAATGTAATCAGTTTTGCAAACATGTCTGTGGGTTTACTTTATGTACTTTACGTATACATTAAATACTTAACAAGTGTAATTGTTTGCTATATTTTGTTGTGGTATTTTATTCGATTCAACACTATGCCGATATAAACAGAATTGTTTAATTTCTCTCTTGAAATCCTTTCCTCTAGGCAGGGAAATGACATTCTTAGACACCTATTACTTACTATAATCTTAGTAATGAAAGGTTTCATGCTGTTCTTCAATTGAGTAAAGGAAGGCTAGTTGTTTTTGTGATTTATTTTTATTTAAAAAATTGTGTGTGTGTGCCATAGTATATTTTAGGTGATTTGGGGGTGGGGGGGATTACTGCATAATTTGAGGCCCCAACCTCTGCAATCTGTTCACTTCCTGGTGAGCTGGTCTAATCCACTGTTATGTCAGAGGCAGAAGGGACCCCGAACATTATTCACATCTAATTTCAGCATCAAGGCAGATATAGTCGGCCTATAAGTGTCAATGATGGGAGAAAATGTGTCATAATTTATACAGTAACTAAAATCAAATTTTCAGTTTTAACCCACAAATGTGTGTTAGTAATATAATGTATTTACATTTTGATTGCCTACATTTCACACTATAGGCTAGTAATAAAACATTTTTGTATTCTGTACATGGGCCTACTTATTGATTAATTATTTATGAATGCATTTAAATTGCTTCTCAGACAATAAAAATGCTATACAAATAATCAATTGCATATTAATTTATTCTTCAGCCTCTGGCACCTTTAATTTAGAAGCTGTTTGAAATATCTGCAAATAAAACAAATCTACATTTTATTTATGTCTTAACAGACCAAATGTCAGGCATTTATTTGAATTATACAATATGGGTTTACTATGAATAGTGTATTAATGTTGGTTTGTTTCTGTATTTGTTTATGGGAAGCACACCTGTGCATGCTATGTAAAGCACTTTGAGCTGCAATTCTGAATGAAAAGTGCTATATAAATAGATTATTGTAATTATTAAAACCAAAAATATTTGTTAAAACCCAAACCAAATGTTATTGGATGTAACGACAATGCCATAGGTTGTTCTGAGATTACTTAAACTGTTTTTTCTTTTCAGTCGCGTGCTCATTTAGACCACGCCTTCTTCACAAATGTGATAAAAGCAGACCGGCTCTGTTCACCAGTTGTATTTAACAGCGGACAACAGGTGCACCACAGCCGCTACAAGCATTCGGTGCTTGGTGGATAATGTAATTAGAGCGGCCCTCTTTACTTTGCAAATTGCGTTCTTTGAAAACGGTGTTTTTTTTCGTAAATAGTTACATTGCCAAGGATGCCTTTTCCTCCAATTAATCTTCACCAGCGCACCTCCTCTCCAGGCAGGGACTTATTCAGAAAAAAGAAAGCCATCATAGTGCCTCCTCAGTCTGAGCTTGCGAACAAATCCGCGAATCTAAGAGAATATGAAAAGGACAGGTTTTCCACATCATGGCCATCAGCGAATTTAAGGAATGTGGGACTAAACCCCCCAGCTCAGAAAAGTAAAAGCTCTACTTCACAAAGGCTAGTCTCCGGTCAGGAGGCGCAGGGCAAGAGTTCTTGGTTGTCTTTGCCCAAAACCCAGGACTCCTGTAGCGGCGTTGCGCGCTCCAGCTCCATGGAAGCCACCACCCAACGAAGCAATAAACAGTTATCAAGGACTTCCCTCGCTAAAGAAGGAGAAAAGGAGATTCGGTTTACCCTCAGTCTCACACCTGAAGCCATACTTGTTATTCAGAAGCGGAATTTAGAAAAGCAGATTATGGCTAAGCAACAGAAGTGCTGCGCATCCGCGGATTTCAGACACAGACGAGTTTTCCCGTGCAAAAAGGTTCATGGCGGGTCCAAAATCTGTACCCCAACCGCCAAACTAGACGGTACTGACCAGGACATCACCACTATCGTTAAAATTTCTTTGCTTAATGATCAGTACAAGTACGACGATGTGGAATATGAGGAAGAAGATGGTGACGTGGACGAGACAGTTGTTAGGAAATGTAAAGAATGGCTTAAAGGAGTTGAAAGTGCTGCTGCTTTTGGAAAAAGTGACAAAGCCTCGACGCTCCCACACGTAAAAGGTTGCTGATATCTGACTTTTAACTTTAAATGTACAATAAAATGCCAAGGACTGAAGGGTCGATAGAGTTTTGTGCAGTGTGCCCTGGTGACTATATCAGCGCTAATTACGCATACCATATACTGTACAGACTGAAGAGAATGCCTTGTCGGTGTTTTGCTAACGTCTGAAGTACATTAATATGATCTCACTTTGCACATGCATTTGTTTTTAACTGGGTGTCTGTCACAGAGGAGGTTTGCGTGAAGGAATGTGCGCGATCCCTGTCGTGCGCGGACCGGTACTGTGAACTGAAGCCATTCCTTTGTGTGTCCGAGAACAATAGACGGCAACAGGGCTAACGCGCCTTCTTTTGGAAGAAAATTTGACTGTTATATTTTTACTATTATACGAAGCAATTGTTGTTTTAAACATTTGTAGCGATTAATCATGTATTTAAAGTATTTCGTATTTGTACTGTCAAATGCTTTTGTCTGAACTTGCAATTTTAAGTAAAAAATAATAATTTTTACAAGTGTCAAGCCGTTTCAACCGTTTCTAATTAATATGTAATTAATATGTTCTGCTAGCTATAGAAATATAATAGGTATAATTTGAATTGCAGTCATCAGGTATTTGCAACCACAGCTGCTATGGGTACCTGTGTGTATGGTGTTGGTGTATGAGGCAATTAAGTGCCTATTGCTCAGCTAACGTGGGTTTACCTGTGATTAGACAAACCAAATGTTGTGAGATGAAATTATTCAGTTTGCTAAAATAATATATTTTCATTATAAATTAATAGTCTAGAATAGTTTTAATGAAATGCTTCATATCTTGAACTTTTCTGTTTGTATTTAATCATTCACTGAGAGAGACTGACACTTCTATGTGTGTGAGAGTGTGGTGGTGGTGGTGGCCGTGTGTGTGTGTGTGCGTGTGTGTGTGTGTGTGTGTGTGTGTGTGTGTGTGGAGGGGAAGGGGGGTAGGAAACCTGTTCCATTGTACTTTGTAACTTAGTAACCAGAGTTTTAGTGTGGCACACACCAGTCAAATCACATATTGGACTGGGGAGCACAACTCAGAGAGATCTAAACAAGTTACACATGAAAAGTTGGTAAGCTCTTTTGATATCTCTTTTGTTTTTGCCTTATGTATCTTTAGCCTGATCATATATTTAGGCTGTTGATATGTCTAATTTATTAATTCCTTAATGTCAGTCATACAAATGTTTTATTCAGGTTACGTACAGTAAGCATGGTGTGTCAGGAGAAGTCATGGAAACCTTACCAGTGACTTTACTGTTTTTCCTAAAGGCTACTTTGGAAGCATGATGAGGTCTAATGACTTCCATCACTCAAGTAGTCTTCCAAACATCTTGGATACATACTTGCCTCCTGCTAATGCAAAAAAGGTATTCTACTGTATATCAGCATGTGCCAACTAACTAAAATTAAATATTCACTACAAATAAACTGGAGTATCCGCAAGTTTTAAATAAGGATGTCACAATTATGTTTCATGGAGAGGTCCAGTAGAGTTATCATATGGTTTGAGCAAGTAGCTGACACAAACCATTCTAAACACATGTCACACAGACGTCCTATTGTGGCATAAGGCTGTATTGGCCTGAGGTCATGGTTGAGCAGTACTGTGCGTACAAAGACTTATTCAGACCTCTGTGGTATGAATCTGTGATGATGATATTGACTACATCTCACTGAGCAGACAGTGCATGTTGTGCTTCTCCATTTGTGTTGTATAAATTCTTTATTTTGTCTAATGTGCTCCATTTCTTTACTTCTCATACATCTCCTATACATCCTCAGTATGCCCATATTTGTGCTCATTGGGAGCTGTTGTCAGCCCCCAGCTCACGTCTCTCTTCGTTCTTCCATTTTTTTCATCCCACACAATCACAGCCAGTCATGTATTATTCAATCTAGTCGGCAATTTCAACACCCCTCTATTTGTCCTGTATACTTAATTATAGCAGTGATTTTTATATAAATTTCCACTAGCAGACACTTATTTACAACCTTTTAGTTGCTTAACATAGTGGTGCAAAAACAGTATCTGCATAAGCAACCATTAACATCACTGAGATGTAAGAATGCTTTATTGAAAACAATAAAACCAGATTAAAGTTAATCATAAAAACGTTCATCTAAAAGTTTTGTGTATTTCCCAGCCGGGGTCCCAACCCCCCACTTTGAGAACCACTGCTATGAGAGGGAGTCCTTATCGCTTTTACGATAACAGTAATACTGTAATAGTGTATAGTTGCCTAACCAGGATATCCACCCTTCAGCTACCTTAGCTGTCACTGGCACACCAGAGCAGGTCCTTACTGTGGCAACGGAAACAAAATATTCTGTGTCTCCAGCAGGCTTTGTGAGAACAAACAAAGCAGCCACTTCCTCACCAGACTTGCTCTATAAAGCTCTCTAATGTGGTCTCTCTCTGGCGGGCCTGTTAGCAGCCATTATTTCTCTGACAGGGACAGCAAGGGGAGACGTGCTGACGCTCAGAACAACCCTCGCCTTTGGAAAGATGGCCATTCTAAAAGCATTGGCAATTAATGCCATTGTCACATTGTTTAATAATAGACTTTGGGTTTACGGTTTTACTAGAGGTTTATTAGAGGTCTATTGTCTTTTCAGTTTTGTTTTCCAGCCTTTGCAGGAGGAAATCCCTTACTGGCAAATCCCCCTCACCCACACACACACATACACCATCATACCAGATTGGGATTAAATTAAAACAGAGACTTAGTCTCTACTCATAAGATTATACATTACAACAGATGCAAGTCATAGCTTTGGTAAATTGTTTTCTACATAAGATATGTGACTGAAGATTGCAAGAAGTTGATTTAATATCTATGTAGGCTAGGTCTATTACAATGTGTTATGCTTTTCTGGGGGTGTAATCTGAGTGTAGTCACTGTCTATGTCTGTATAAGATACAGTATCTAAATTTAGTTTTCACTGTTAGACCAAGAACAGAGACAAACCCTTGTTGCAAAGTGGGGTTCAAGAGCATGATCCAGACCAAGAAGCCAAGGCCAAACGTCAAACTCAACAGGAACAGGTAAAAAAAAAAACATTTGCTTGAAGAACATTTAGTCTATGTAAAACTGAGTCAGAGACAAAGGAAGTGAAAGCCGACTAATGAATGTGCTTCCATCATCATCCTCTTTTTACCTGTCTTTCCCTTAGTCAATTATGATTTTCGTTGTCCTCTAGCGCCATCTTGAGGCGTATAAGAATTTACATCGCCTCAGGGACTCTCTCTATCGCCGTTATTCTGAACTCCTCCGAGAAAAGGTACATTCACAAAGGCAACAAATACAACGGCTGAACCAGGACATCAAAATAAAGTCAGAGACGAAAGCTGAACAGGTAAAGACACATCATAGATACAGACTATTTTTGTACAACAACTTACCAATTTATTGTAATTATAAGATAAGGATACGTGAAATTATTTAGGCTTTTATGGCTCAATCAACTCGACAATCTACTTAGTGGGAAGGCCAGTCGGCGTTGACAGTTGGCTTCCCCCACTGGCTGTTTCACTATTTGTGACCATCTGATGTTCTATGTCATGTGGAATTATATTGGCCAATGTAAATGCATGTCACTGTCAGCACTTAGGTGTGACCTCTGCTGCTCTCCATGGCCACCCAATGAGGCTATGAAGCCGCTGGCCCTCCCCACCCCCACATCTCTCCTTCCTGTCTCACGTGGCTCAAATACACAATCTTAGAAATAAAAGCCCTACTATAGTATCTCACCTGGCTGCCATACACTTCCTTGATGTGATACAGTACATGAATATTGTACAATTATGCCTGTACTGCAACCATATTGTTGTTTATTAATAAGACACCCCAGGAATATTGATTGACGTTGTTATAGTCATATAATAATCACAATCAGTGCACACTGGTTGGCTAGCTACGTCTAACTGCAGACATAATGTAGACTGTTTAATGCACTTCACCATAGTCTTCCTAAGATATTAATTTTTAAGGAATTTTCTTCATTTCACTTGGGCAGAAACTGAAGGTGCTACTGTAGAGTGTGATTTCCATCCCTGAAACCTAGCATTTGTGATTGACTTTGATTTTGACTGGACTGTGTTTGTTCTGACCTGGTGTGAAGAGAGCAGTCATCTTCAGAGAGGACCTGCAGAGTTTGATAGGGGAGGAGATATCCTGTCTTATCTTCCCCTCCAAAGAAGCCAAGCGTCTTTAGGAGGATGTAATTGTCCTCTCTAATGACTTGCACTTTTGGGGAGACAAAGAAAGTACAATAAAGGATTTTACGGGCCTGCCAGTAGGAATTCCTTGGTTTAAATGGCTGAGCAAATTAAACTGCCCGTTGTTTCCTCGGCACAGCTCTGTCAGAGACACTGAAGTGGCAGGGCCAAAGCAGGCAAAGCCAAGAACACCTGCTGGACCCTAATTGGTCCTTGCTATAGTTAATGGCTTCCTGTGGTGGCATGTTGACTTCTCATTTGTTCTGTGTGTTCTGTGACACAGTAGAACCTGTGGTTCTCACCTGTTTTGGTCTCTCTTGCTCTGATTGTCTGTCTGAAATCCTGTTCTCCTTATTGCTCAGAGAAAAGTGAAGCAGGCCCCTTCTAAATTACAGCATGACGACTCTTACCTCCTATCCATTCCCAAGTCCAAGCATTATCTGGTAGGTTTGATTGAAACAGTAATACAGTGTGTTTTATTATAGCATAGATGCTGTACATACAATAAGGGCTGTCCTTCCTCCTGTCAACATGACATGTATTCTGTTTCATACCTTCACTCACTCACGCTGGTTGTTGCTTGTTATTTCCTCTCTGAGATCTTGGACCTTGAGAAGCAGTTAGTCCAGAGCGGACATTTGAAAAGCCATCAGGATTTAGAGGACTTCAAAAGAAGCATTAACTATAACTATGGTCCAAAGCTGCTACAGAAGAATCTCCAGGAGGTCAAAAGAAAGAGTTGAGTTGTATTTTTATACTATATACATTTACAACATTTAGCAGATCTATTTATCCTAAGCAGTTTGAAAAATGTTCAATAGCGGAAAAGGGCCTACACTAGTACTAGTAAGCAAACCACATTCTGTTAGAATAATTACATTCAGCATGTCATATGGGCTAATATAGTACATTGGCAATATTTCATTAAATCAAAAGTATGATGAGGTGTATTATATTATGTGAGTATTATGAGGTGGAGAGGTCACTGATCAAGGTACCGAGGTGGATTCTGTAGGGGTGGGGTATAAACTTCATAACTGCATAAACTTTGATGAAGAGACGAATATTTTGTATATATGTGGTACATGTAACATAACTGATATCATTCAGCAGTAATGGGTGGCAGTTCTGCAACATATTTGATGACTCAGAAGAAGACAGATGGATCCCTTATATTTGCCAAGACCGCTGAAGACAACGGAAACACGGATCATGTCTGCACCAGGTTGTGAGGAACGATTATGATAAATATGCTTTCACTCTCCTCAGCGCTCCGCACATGAAAAGCATTGTGCTATCTACAGCTGTTGTGGATTTACAATAAAATCTTGCTTTGGTTCCAAAGAGTTGTGCTAGATACTATAACTTGCAGAGTTAGCCAGGCAGTCAGAGATACAATAGTCAGGCATGGGTGAGCCTATGACCTACAGAGCTTCGCTATAGGTCCCTAGTGTTTACACTGGCTGTCATAAACACACACATACAACACCCACCCCTTACGTGGGACTTGTTCAGCATGAATCCTTCTGGACGAGAAAGGGAGACGACTGCTCACGTAAAAATGACATGACCAAACAGTGTGATTACCTCTGCTAACGGCTCCCAGAGCTCCTACAAACATCACCCAGGGGAAAATGTTGTAATTATGTCTTACAGACAAGTGGCAATTGGGTCACGGGTGTCACTTTATCCCAGGTCTGTAAGCAGATGCTGACGTGTTTGGACCGTCCTCGATTTTGGAGGTTGATGGGCCTTCAGTCAAACAGTCTTCCAACAGTACTGTACCGCAGAAAAACATGCTGATAATCCACCTTAACATCCATGAGAGGTGCCTGGAATTGAAAGCAATTGGAGCTGAAGCTAAAATATGCAGATAGCAGAGGCTCAAGCATATTTATGTGTTTGATTAATTGCAGCTATGATTCACTGGATTCTCAAAACAGCTTTATGCTATTTTTATGGACATTTCGTTCTCATCTCTGCAGCATGTTGAATTTCTCAAGTAGGTCAGCAAAATTAGACCAGTCGGCGCATACCACACATACTGCTATAAATATTGACATTAATACACCAAAATAATTGTGTTTTCTATTAAATATTATATAATAGTATATCAATAGTTTTCACTGTTGTGTATGTCCTGTGTCTGATGACGCCAGTGGGGTTTGTATAGATCTGTTAGCTGCTGCACGGCCTGTGAGTAAACCCTGCCGTGCTCCTGTCCGGGGCCAGTTTGCACCCAGAAGACAAAGTGTGCCGTCACCCGAATGTGTAGTTATCGGGTGAGAGTTGAGCCACTACCGGCTATCCGTGAGAGCTAGCACGTCATTAGGAATACCTTAGCGGCACAACATAATGTGTGTTGCCCACACGTCACAGCAAGGCTGCAGGCTGGGGAGGAACATGCTTGGGCTGTGGTACAGTAGGTCCCTTCGCCATCACAGCTACTTGTAGTGAGCCAATGTGGCCACTAAACTTGTAGCGGCGCTGTACAGGAATTTGTTATTCACTTAAGTTGAAGTGCATGTCTTTATGACGTGTGTGTGTGTGTGTGTGTGTGTGTGTGTGTGTGTGTGTGCGTGCGTGCATTCTCAGCCTTCATCCACAGAGCAGCATTTCAGAACAGGGGCCTGTTTCAGAGGAGGGGTCCCAAGACCCCCTTCTCCGGGCATGTCAGGAGCAGGAGGAACTTGAGCAAATGTTTCCCAAGGTTTGTGTCAAAACCACATGAGCAGTGATCCCACTTAGCAGGCAAACACACCTGCAAGGGTTATGGCCCCGGGGGGGGGGGGGGGGGGGGGGGGGGGTTTTGGCCACGTAACCACCCCCCCCCCACACACACACACACACACACACACACACACACACACGTGCATGCGCACACACACATACACAGACTAGCCACATACATCTGTGAAATATTCATCCACTCTCAGAGATATCCCTATGCTCTTGAAACTAGAATGACCTCCTAACATGCTGTGTAAAAAGCTACCTTATAAAGAGCAGTATATCTCAGAATGTCTCAATCCGAGGCCAGTAAATTAAAATTATTGGATGCACTACAAATTATTTCACATATTATTGTCCCTCCCCTACTGGTGGGCTGTGGTAATGCATGGCTGGAGCGCGCACGTGGTTAAGACCTGACTTTTCCAGACCTGGCTAGGGGCATGTGCTGTACATAATGTGTGTCTTTTAAAGAACGGTCTCATGATCATAGTACCATATAATAGCAGCAGTTACAGTTAACATGTGAGGATCCCATTCTCTGGTGTAGAGGAGAGCATATATGGACAAACACGCAGAACACTGTTTTTCACACACCTGTGTCAGGACTAGCCTGGCCAAACAGTGGCAGGGCCTGGGTGGAGGAAGAACAGGGGAAGAGCAAACAGTGGGAAAACAGGTCTGGTAAGCCAGGAGGCAGGGAAATTACTCATTCAGCTCAATTTCCCCCCTCCCCCCTCCCCAACACCTGACATCTTACAGACAAGGGAACATCACGAACTGTAACTGCTGGGCCTCTGGGGATGTTATTAAATCAGTCTACACTCTCAAGGTGTACCACTGTAACTGTACACCACACACAGGTGTGGTGTATTATTGTTGATATGCAAAACAAGCCACAATTCTGAGCTTTTAATGCAGGCAAAAAGTGTAATACACAGACTTGAGATGTATTCCCCAAACATGGCTTTGTGAATGAAAGATCTGCGGCGATGAAAGTCTCTTAAATATCAATGGCATTAACTCACAATGCACCAATCCCAGGATGTCCCACGTCAGGATGTGGCCTATAGCGTGACAGTTGGCAGTTAGTAGGGCGTGAGATAAAGATGAGAGAGGCGCCAAATGTGACACTGGGGCTGTGGAAAATGACACTTACTGTGATGCCACTGACAGTCTGTCACCATGGACGTCGATGCAAAAAGTATGGATTATATACTGTTGAGCTTTGGTTTTGACCCCTAGGTGGTTCATGTAGCTTGTGACTGTTGCAAGCTATGTAGCATTGCTATTCAATGTAATATGACCAAATCAAAAATGATATAATTGTTGTATAAATTAAAGATAATAAAGCTAAAATAATATAAAATAATACTAATTCAGTTATTTTCAAAAATACCACATATATTTCCAAAATTATAAACACAATATAATAGACACATTATTAAAATAATTACAAATAATTACAAAATATGATCAAAAGATCAATCATTCAAGACCATCTCAGGATGCTATACAAAAGCATTTTGCAGCGTGTGAAGGTGTTTCCAACCATCACATTGAGAAACACTAGTAAATGTCAAATCCATGCTACTACAGTATGTGCTACTTGCAGATGAAGGTGCCAACATTTGCAAGTCTACAACCAAACTTTCTCAACAACCTAAGGGGCATGAACACAGCAGTGGTACGTCACCCTAAGAGATATCACAAATACACAAACTTACAACGGAAGGACATGCTCACGTCTCTCCACTTTTCGTCATTCAGATGGTCCCTGAAAGCCCCAAGAACCACAGCAGAGGAGAGATTTACCTGAGGCGGCTGGGGCAAATGCATGAGATGTCTTTAACTAACATGGCAATGTCTAAAAGGTTGGTTATGAAGTTAGAGTAAAGTCTGGCAGACAAGTATGAGATTTTTCTTTTTCATTTTTGTATGGGGCCACGTTTGTAGTAACAAGAAAGCAATAATATGGACCCCAAAATAACATTACAAAGATATAATTGCAGACTTTGGTTCTCAAGAGAACATTGAGGCTGTTATATGTACTGGAATATATGTTATATAACACTGATTGCCATTCAATAAGATTCACAGAGGGAGAAAATAGAACATCAGAGGCATGATGAAAATCTCTTTCAACTATTCTTTAAAGTCAGTTGGATTTGTTTTTCTCTGCTTGCTGTGAACTCTACTCCAGACTGCTGGGCAGAAAGACAGAGTCCCTGAGCTGGCATGAGGAACCAAGCGTCCAAGATCTGGTTAGTAACACAGCCGGCCACCTCAGTGGAAAATGACACGTAGCTGCCATACACTCTCTGCCTCTCACATTTGTTTTTGGGAAGCAACCATGGCAATGATTATTTAGGACAAGATGTCGTCAAACCTTTATGAGCACACTGCAATATCTGTTCATGTGTCCAAGAATAAGATGTTTCATATAGGTTCATAAGAATGAACTCCTACATTCACAAACATTTGTATGTTGGCCTCTTTGTCTTTGTTAATTAATAACTGTGCTCTGTTTTGATTATGATTCATTTTATTCGTTTATACTATTGTACTATTATTACTATTATAACATTATTTGCACAGCTGTATTGGTAGAAAAGTACACTTATAGTGGTATGCACTGTATAAAAAGAGCCTAAAGAAACTTATTTGACACAACTCCAAAACTTACGAGTTATTAAGCATTACTTATTGTTGTACAAATGTACAACACTTATTACCTTTATTTTCTGTTGCACAAAGGTGCCATGTGTGTTTCCAAGTATCAACACCAAACCAGAGAGGTCAGGCCAAGGATGTCCAATTCCTCTTCAGTCCCTGCCACAGTCTAGCCAACATGATCAACCCAGAATTCCCCAAGAGGAGAAGCAAGTAACAAGGAAGACCAGAGAGAACCACAGAACCATTTTGTATTAATTGCTCTCAGTAAAAATCATTGAATATCTAAATGGTTGTGTGTGCATGTGACGTGTGTGTTTGTGTCTACACACATGCTATAGAAGCAACCAGGATCTTGAGGCTTCTCTGTCGCATACACCGCCAGTCTGCAGAAAATCACCTGACCCTTTATCCATGGAGGATGTGTGCCATCAAAGGCATGTGGGGGTAAGAGGCTTCATAGTCCAGTGTGGCATGACATACAGTGTGAAACACTCTGTAATTGCTTTACATTAAATGCTACTGTATGTCCTTTGTACAGATAATTGACCATGGATGCAAACTATGGAGAAACTACGTGGAGGACACAGAATACTGACAGTGACAGCATATTTACTGCATTTATTTCATTGCATAATTACGTCATGTTTCTCTTGTATATTAATGAATAAAAACAAAAAACATACATTCTCTGCATTGCTTTTTTGATTATATTTTTTTATCAACATTGTTATTTTCAGATGGTGCATGAATTATCTTAAATTGTCCAGAATTATCCAAATTATCACCTTTATATCAAGTTTATTATTTTTATTATTATTATTTTTATTATTGTAACAATTTTGGATAGAACAATAATAAACGGTCACTCATTTCTGGGACATAAAAGTATAGTAGTGAATATATATATAGTATAGTAATATATAGTAGTAAGTCTTAACTAATAATGCACCACTCACTGCCATGTAAATTCATTGAGTTTAGCTTTAAATTATTGGATGCCAACTTTTATTTTAATGTAAGTATTTTGCCAACTGAGGCAGAAAGCTAAAGGATCAGGCTATGTATGTTCATTGAAACGTATGCACGTGTCATTGTGTCACACGTTTGCCTTCGAATAAAGTGTCATTATTTACAGATTTAAGTACGTTTTTTAAACGCAATACTCATCGACAATGCTGTCATTATGTGGAGCACTGATGTTGCCCCCTTCAGCCAATAGATGACAAGCGGGTGGAGATCAAAGAGTAGATCAGCCAACCGTCTCTCCTAGCACCCATCCTGAGTCGGCGCTTTAGGATAAATATTTGGAAAGTGATCCTAGAGTGGATCTAACAGTGTTTCAACGGCCTGAGGAATGCCAAAGTTCTTTCGGACACCACAACGACTACTTTGTGAAAAGTTACAGTTTATATATTAACTATTGGAAATCTTGGACAGGATGGCCAGCGAGTGTCATGTGAAGGGCACTCAGTACCAAGTCGACCACCTCCTCAGTGCCGTGGAAAGTGAGCTGCAAGCAGGGAGAGAGAAGGGAGATCCTACGGAGAGGGAGCTGAATGTTTCATTGGATGAGAAGGAACTTTGGCAAAAGTTTAAGAAACTCACAAATGAAATGATAGTTACAAAAAATGGCAGGTAGGACCATTTTCATAAACGTTTGTATTTAAACTACTTACTTTGTGACATAATCTTTTTTACAACCAAGCACATCCTATGCTTTTTTCTCAATTTATTCTGTTATTATTATTTCATTAAGGCGTATGTTTCCGGTGCTCAAAGTGAACGTGTCTGGGTTGGACCCAAACGCAATGTATTCTTTTTTACTGGACTTCGTGTCAGCTGACAACCACCGGTGGAAATACATGAACGGCGAATGGGTTCCCGGAGGCAAGACTGAACCTCAAACTCCGAGTTGTGTTTACATCCACCCAGACTCTCCAAACTTCGGAGCGCACTGGATGAAAGCACCGATTACGTTTTGTAAAGTCAAGCTCACCAACAAACTAAACGGGGGAGGACAGGTTAAAACACGTTTTAATCTAAAACGTATAAACACTGTACACTATAAACGAACGTGGATATGCATGTATTACAGGACATTCCCACTTTCTGCATTCTTTTTCAGATAATGTTAAACTCCTTGCACAAATACGAGCCCCGTGTTCACATAGTGCGCGTTGGAGGACCACGAAGGATGATTACCAGCCATTCTTTTCCGGAGACACAGTTCATTGCAGTAACGGCATACCAGAACGAAGAGGTGGGCTGAAACTATGTGAATAAAACTGTACAGTAAAGTGTAAGTGAGGGTACGCTCACTAGAATTAGATGCATGCGATGTACTTCGGTGCGTGCGTAAATTCTGCGCGTAATTTACGCACAATGTTTTTATAATGTTATCTTGTAAATCTTGTTGATATATATTTAAATTGTAATTTTATTTTAGATAACTTCTCTTAAGATTAAACACAATCCCTTTGCCAAGGCCTTCCTGGATTCAAAAGAGAGGTAATCATTTCACAATTATCATTATTCATTATACAAAGGTTATTCCATGGTCATGTGATTCATTGTATTAACATGTTGAATGTAAAACAATTATGTTTGTATTTCCTAGAAGTGACCACAAAGACATAATAGAAGATCCATGTGAAAACCCACAGTCATCATATTCTCAGTGTATGTTCTACTTTATGAGTCATTCTTGTTATTTTATGAGATATCCTTATATTTGTACGGTACTCAAGGTATCCTTCTTTGTCTCGTGTTGAACCAGTGAGCGGCTGGTTCATTCCAGGTACAGGCTCCTTCTGTCCTCCTGCTACTCCTCACAACCAGTTTGGGGGGGCCCTCACGCTCTCCTCCTCGCATGGCTGTGAGAAGTACCCCTCTCTAAGGAGCCATCGCACTGCTCCATACACCAGCCCATACAACCATCGTACCAGCACCCCCAGTGGGTGTCCTCCACCCTAAAATTCATACACCCACCAATGACTCCCTTTCCCTTCCTGGCTATTAACCAGAAAGGCAAACAAATGTGTCTGACCAGGGAATGTGTTGCATTCCTCTGGCCTTTGTGTAACTAGAGCTTCAGAGCAGTAAACACATGGGCTTTGGATACGGAATGTATGGACAGCATTATTCACACAATATTCACACTGCTTGTTGTCTGGGAAATGCACGATTCAGAGCAGGCTCGGCCATTTCTTCTTCAAATGCATTTGATTTGGTCAAAAGCGAAGCAGGCATCTGCAACAAGTAAGTGTTCTAAACGCCAGTGCTTTTGTTTTGTGTTTTAGCTGGTTACTCTGACAACTCCCCAGCCTGTTTGTCCATGCTGTCCAGCCAAGACAACTGGTCCAGCCTACTGCCGTCGCATTCCAGCATGACGCCTATAGCCCAAAGCAATGCCTCTGCTACCAGCTCCAGGTTTGGGCCTTTCTGCCATTTCTCATCATCACACCCAGGCACTTAGAACAAATATGGTCAAAACAGAGAAGGGATAGGCTAACAGGTGAAACAAACTTACATCAGGTCAGGATAATGTAGGTAAAGATGGGACATGCTGTACATGCCCAGGAGAGCTCTACTCACCCAAAATATCTGAAAATGGAATATCTGTGTCTGTGTGTGTGGTAGTGGTGAGGAGTGGGGCTTTAAATGCTAGATTAGATGCATTGTTCTGCATCAGTGTTGTTTCATTACATGATGGGCGATCATGTTAAGCAAGCATGACAAAAAAGATGAACATATAAAGCAAACATATATAGCCATGTAATGGTTAAATGCATAACCACGTGTTATTGTGCTGTCCTCTCAGTCAATACCCTGGTACATGGACGGCAAATAACTCCTCCTTAACGCCGGTGTCCCAGATTGAAGCAATGACCAATGGCCTGAGTTCACAGTTCCTCCGTGGATCCAACACCCACTACCACAGCCTCTCCCATTCAGTCACAGCGCCCTCCTGTGGATCCCTTGTGTATGATGACAGCACAGCCACAGAGGTGCACAATGCAACACAGTATGAATCCTCTCCACACGGCAGCCTACCGTCATCATGGACGTTTGTTACGCCTCCTTCCATTTAACTCATGCGTCAACACACTGGTTTGTTTTGTCTGTTACTGGAGAGTGCTTTCATTGACTATGTGTACATGTTTTATATTCAGGGTTCCCACTGGTCATGCAGTTTATGGAATTTCATGGAATTAATGGACACATTTCTATGTTACTGGACATTATACTACATTTTGAGTTGTCTCAACACATCTTGAAACTATTGTCTGAATGTTTACATGAGTACCTACTCGAGATGTCATCACTTTTTATCGTTGTGATGCTGGCTGTCTCATTTACAAACTGGTGTCTTTCTGTTGGCAAGTTTTTACATTCTTTATAGGTCATGGAAATTCACATTTGTAGTCAGTGAAAGTCATGGAATTTGACGTTGGATTTAGAGTGGGAACCCATATATTTTCTGTGTCAGCATTGTAAGTGCAAAGAGTTTACATTATTTGCATGAATATTAACCTTCCAGAATGCTGGAATGAAATCTTTGCATTTTTGAATTTAGAATGTTGTCATTCTCTAAATACTAACTTTAATCTGAACATAGGATATCAAATTGGCCTTATTTGTTTCAGAAATATCTATCAAAATCCTAGATTGATTTTCTATTGTCTTCCATTTGCCAAGTCAGGTAAGCTTGGTTTTGACATTTAAAACCGATGCACCATTTGTGGGATTTAACTGGAATGGCATTGATATGTCCTTCAAGGTCTTCTCATACTTTTACTAGAAACATCTTTGTAAATGTTTTGTGAAATTCTGCTTATATTAAGCACAATCCCAGGATATCCATGAACAATATGCAAAACATACAATCAAAATATTATA
>JAODOY010001474.1:0-12819 GCA_025399855.1 Forbesichthys papilliferus
GCAACATTTTCGATATGATATTGCGCAACGTGATATTGCGATAACGATACTGAATCGATATATTGTGCACCCCTACATATGACATAATGTTTCATATCAATGTGGTTGTTCCTTTTTAATACACAACGTGATGCATTTGATTAGATGATTAATGCATGTTCTTGTTGCCGTATCGACACTTATTGCATCCCAACTGTCCTGGAAGGGTGGATCCTTTCTTACTTTTTTACCCAAATTGTTTTTAAGGGCTACATAAAATTGACTGGGCTTTATCAGGGTTTTTTAAATTTTATTAAATATTTTTGTTTTCCTAATATTGTCTTGAGAGGTGTGCGTTATGTTTACACAATTCCCTAGGTATATTAAAACATAAAATATTTGGTAGGGCCTCCAATCACCTTGAAATTACGAGGAACTTGTAACGACCTGGACATGCAGACACACCATGGCCCATATTTGCTGAAACTGAGGCAATATTTATGGCCAGACACGAGAATTTATTCCATGACTTCCTCTAACGAAGGATGACTACTATGTAAGTGCGTGTGTGCGCGCAGTCCTGTTAGAATAGAGACTCATAGTGGCGAGAGGCTGCTTGAAAAGCAAAAGTATAATGGAACAACTGTCGAGGAATTGAATAAAAAGGAAGGGAAGAAATGGGTGTGGCCTGGGAAATGAATGTGCATGGTGTGAGAGAGAGGGGGAGGGGGGGGGGGGAGGATTCATCCTTGTTGTGCATGGGACCGGTAGCTATACATACAAGCAAGGGAGGTCAGGGTGTGTGTGTGTGTACAATCCACACTGTATTTGCAGTGTTCAAACCATAGAACTATGGGTCAAACCCAGGGAGGGGCGTTGACATCATCCCTTGGCTGTTGCCGGGCTGCAGCTGTGGGACATTATTGTGCAGGACCACGCCCGCCTTTTCACTTCCCTGGTCTCGCATTACCGCTGACACCGGTGCACTGTTGCCATGGCGACTGGTGATTTTACTGCCTGAAACTAGTCTAGTTTCGTTCAAGCTTCCATGTGATGTACGTATATATAAACGCAATTTGTTTTTTAATTGGGAAGTAAGGCAATCAATACAGATGTTTGGCCTTTTGATGCATTAAAAAAATAATGTATTCACATTTGCAGCTTTAAACAGTTACTTTTATCTGAACTCAAAGTTAGTTTATCTGTCAATAGCTGAATAGTATTAGAGCGAGCATTCATTCTGACCTTGATCACATGACAGCATGTGATCAAGGTCATCTTAGTTGTACCTTTTTAAAACATACCGATCAATCCTGAAACAACTGCAAACAGCCTAAATACCAGACAAGAGTTTGATTTATCATTGCACATAATACACGCCAATGAATAATTAAGAAGCGCGAGGAGGAAATGTTCCTATCTCTTTACTGGAAATTGCCCTAAGACGACACACACTCTGTTGCATATCACTGTAGGCCAGACTCATTCATCTCCTGATATTGAGGTGAACAATCTCCCTAACACTTAACATACTATTATTTTCTCTTATACTCTTATTTGAATGACGGCGTGAATATATCATACTATATATAATATTTTATTTTGCACTTCTGTATGGGCCAAACAGCTCAGCAGCTTTGAGGACCATTGCGCTCACTTGTCCGTCTGTCTCACCTTCCCTGACAGCCGGGAGACATATAACGCCCTGACCAACTGGCTGACGGACGCACGTACCCTGGCCAGCCCCAACATCGTCATCATCCTGTGTGGCAACAAGAAAGACTTGGACGCTGACAGAGAGGTGACCTTCCTGGAGGCTTCGCGCTTCGCTCAGGAGAATGGTAACTCTTTCTCTTGTCGACACTAGCCTCCTGTGTCCTAAGGCATCCCGCCCGTCTCTCTGATCTCCCTCTCTCTCTCTGCCTGCTCAAGTCTTTGCTTTCTCGTCCCGTTTGTTGTTAATCGCTCTTGTTAGAATCCGTCTGCTGTCCCCTGCAGTCGAGATGACAGATTAAAAATTCTGGCATCACCACCACCCCTCCTTCCCCCATATAAGCATTGTATGACCTTTCCCAGGCAATGGTCATAAAGATGTGATATATTTTTTATATCCTGATATATCCTTTTATATTGTGATACAGAAACAAAGGTCTGTTCTTCAAAATTACAATATGATCAATAGGCTATCACAAAATATGCACAAATTGTGGTTGAATTTATAAATGCCAAATGACTGAATGTATGCACAAAATATTCTGGTTATGGCCCTTATTCCTACAATAATATATATATCGCTTTTTACATAGATAATGAAAACGAATATTCCACTAATAATTCAGTTTATAGGATAGCCATACTGATTAATGTAAAAACGCCGCAATGACATATGTCCTATGGCACGGTGCTGCAGATGACCGCAGAGCTATACTGTTTTGATTTGAGCTCGAAGTTAGCAAGAATGGCTGCCTTTAAGAGCTGTCCTAAACGGAAAATGCTACGATGTGAATATTGCCTAATTTGGAAAATCTAGCCGGAATATTTAGGTTACATGACCCATATTGAATTTGGAATACCAGTATGGTCACGTTTGTTTATTGTGCATGTAAACCTGTCTGTCTCGCTCTCTAGTATATCCTGGTTTTGTGTTTGTGCCTGTGTAGAACTGATATTCCTGGAGACCAGCGCTTTAACAGGAGAGAATGTGGAAGAGGGTTTCCTGAAATGTGGCCGTACCATTCTTAACAAGATCGAATCAGGTACGTACAGCTCGGAACATCGCAATGTGTGCCAGGCTTAGGGCTGGATGATATGGCCAACATTTCACAATATATTTCATAATAACTGTCGATACACTGTCGATACACTGTCGATACACTGTCGATACACTGTCGATTCACTGTCGATACACTGTCGATTCCTATATCGATATGAACAATATAAGCCTCAGAATAACTGCTAAGGACTCCCACAACAGAGTACTTAAACTTCTAGTCTATGAAACCTCCTATGAAACTATAATATTTTAGAAATGATAAACATACAATTAAATGTTAACCTTTTAGCAAGTGTCAGTAGCGTTCTGGTGGGCGTGTAACTAGCACTGTGGTCCCATGAATTAAACGCAGCCAAGTTCCACAGAAGACATTGTGTTAGCGGAGTAAGCTGACAAAATACATATTATTAAGCCTTCCTGTTACATTTGCTGTTAGGTGAGAGTTGATAAAACAGCCCATACTGCTTTGCACTGGCTGTAGTGCAAGTCATCACACACATAGTTTCATCTTTCTGTTCACCTTGATATAATATAATAATCATCAAATCGAATCGGTCATTGGGTTACGTAGTTGGTCGTCGTGTGTGCCAATGAAAATACCTTGCGGGTACTGACACGGTTAGCCAGCGCCGTGTGTCCCAGACATCGCGTGTTTAAAAGGCTGGCTGTGCGAGATCAGCTCGTATCTTAACACGGGTTAATGTTTTTCTCACCGCCCGGTGGTTTCACAGGGGAGTTGGACCCAGAAAGGATGGGATCTGGGATCCAGTATGGAGATGCCTCCTTGAGGCAGCTGAGACAGCCCCGGGGCACACCTGCACAGAGTAAACAGCAGTGCAACTGCTAGGGGGCCACACCACTCCCCTTAGGCCTCAGCTCCACGCTCACAAGGCCTGCCCTACAGGTGAGGGTAGCAACACGCACACATGGCTAATGGTTGTATAATATTCCCATGATTCCCAAGAGGATTCCCATTCACGTTTCTCTCATGCTCTCGTCCCAGCGCCAGGTGTTTTGGGGTGTGTCGGACCCCTCTTCAGTCTCTCACACCTCTGATCACCTGGATGAGTGGTTGTGAAGCCCCAGCAGCCGCAGACATCTGAAGCAGTGACCTCTGGCCCTGCGGCCAGAGCAGGGAGACCCCGGAGTGTGAACATGCACCTCTTAACAGTACCAGACCGCATGATCACCAGGGATCAGGCCTATCTGTTTTTAATCACATACGCTCATAGATACTTCCATACATACACCGTGGCTGAATATAAATGATTTGTTCCTACATATATTTATCATCCAGTGTACTGTACTTGATTTAGCTGGGTCAGTACTTTTTAAGTTATAGCATTCATACAGGCATACATTGACTTTTGCACTGAACTGTAGTCATATAAATGATCATGTAATTTATATAACAAAGTTATGAGACAATATGTCCTTTCACAGATGC
This sequence comes from Forbesichthys papilliferus, assembly GCA_025399855.1. Taxonomy (NCBI): domain Eukaryota; kingdom Metazoa; phylum Chordata; class Actinopteri; order Percopsiformes; family Amblyopsidae; genus Forbesichthys; species Forbesichthys papilliferus. The sequence goes on from JAODOY010001474.1 coordinate 4,200, forward strand.
CACAAATATTTGAAATTTGACCCATGTACAGTATGCCAGATTTTGGTTCAGCCTGATCGTATTTATTCGCAAGAACTGATGCTGTGTAATTTTTAAAATGTTAATCATATCTATAAGTATGTAGAACCCAGGTCTGTTATGCAGTCAGCAGTGAATGTTATATTACATCTCTATTATGCTGTATCTCTTGTTCACATTGAAATTCACGATCATTATGATGCACTGTAGAGTATTGGCCTTAGTAATATATTTGACATTGGTAGTAATATATTTGACATTGCGGATGTATATCTTTCCAGCCATGTCTACTCTAAAAACGTATTTACTACACTACAATTCCCACATAGGAAGGTCCCTGGGTCATGTTGAAAGCACGGACATTAGATATATTGGCTCCTCATTTAACACAGATGGCCACAATGTAAAGTTGTGCTGCATTATCTTGACCGTCTTTGCTCCAACACGCATGTTGTTTGGATCCTTCTGTTCAAGGCTCAGCACATGCTTACCTCTCTATTCTATTTTTCTGCTCATTATCTCCAGCCTCTTTTCACGTTATGGCTGTTCTATACTATATGCCTGTATAAGGTCGGTCACATGAAACCACACATGGTTTTTGATAGACAAATATTTATTTTAACAAATATTATATTGGTTCAGTGTTTCACACCACTGCTAAATGCACACTTTAAAAAAAAAAGTAGATGTACAGTAGAGCAACTGTCACAATACTTTTATTCGTTTTTTTATTTAAGAAAATTAGTTTAAATTGTAGAGTAAAGCCACATGTTTTCTTCTTGGAACAGAGTCTGTGTTGCTCCAAAGAGAAGAGGGACTTTCCAATGCAATATGGTTTCCTCTCTGTGTGGTGTAATTGGAAGAGAATGAGGTTATGAGTGGAAAACAAACATCCCACGTTCCTACCTGATGTTTCAGTCAGACTCACACCGCCGTATAGATGACATCAAAACGGTTTGTCTGCACTTCTAGTGCTTTGTGTTTCTCTCCCGCACACTATAGAACACGTGTTGGCGTATGTGCACCTACAGTATAAACCAGCCATTTGCTTTTAGGGTCATATTACATAATGATCTTTATGGAAAATAATTACTTGCAGAAGCAGAAGATGTTTTGGGACACCAAGAGACAAACTGTCATATTTAGAAGGTGTGTGTGTGTGTGGTTTAATTAAAATAAAAAAGTTTTTGTCTTTTACTGCAAGTGCACTTTTTACTTTTACTTGATTTATTTATTTTTGCTCTGTTTATATTATGTAACTTTTTAACTGTACGTGTTTAGATTGAAATGTAATAAACTAATAGAGATTTTAACTATATTATTTATTAACTAAACACCTGGGTGTTGATCTTTTGTGTGTGTGCATGTGCTTGTGTTATTTTCTGGGGTGATGCGGATGAGTGTTTTAACGATTGACTCACTAACTCAATCATAATTTCTATAGAAGTTTTTTTTCTGTATATACTGTATATATAGTTGCTAGCTAGTGCATAAATGATCTTAACTATACCCACATGTATGCTATGGTTGCTGGTCTGCTGTTGACAAAACTAAATTCAGTTGATTGTATTCCCAGTAAAAAGGTGTTTAATTTATACAATGAATTTGTTCAATTGGATTTGTGATCAGGTTATTCAGATAATTTTATTAATCCCAAGGAGGGCAAATCATGCATTTTACCCAACCACAAACATTTAACTTTACATAAAACACAGCTCATTAAATAGGTTAGATTCAGCAGATGAAGCATAGTAGAGCATTAAGAAAACCGGAAAACGGGTTCTGTTCTGGTTTTAATATAAACGCCTTTCATCTGGAAAGTCATCACCCCTCTAGTTAAACATTCCTACTGTATCAAACTGTTTATAACGCTAATGAAAAGTTCACCACAAGTTTTGACGCACACATGCGTCCCAAACTGCAATGTCTAATGTGAAAGTATAGCCTACATATCAGCCAAAGGTAAAGGCTACACTTATTACATATAATATTTTATATAATTGTAATATTTAATTCCCACATCAAAATATTTTGTATATATAATATAAATAATTATAATGCCTTTAAATCATAGGCAACTCAATATCAAAATTGATCTTAATACTTTCTGGAAAAAAAAAAAGCTATTGACCATTCATATAAAGGCCATGTCTGTCAGCAGTCAGAATGAGATACTGTAACTGAAGTGGCTATATTGACTCATTTATTGATCCTGCACCAGTCGGATCTCCTGATGAGCAAATGTCAAGGCCCTTGCTGTTTTGATGATTTTTCAGTAGATGGCGCTAACGCATTGGAAAGAATGGGGTAAAATAAGGATGAGGAAATTTGAACATTGACATTGAAACTCCTAAAGCTGACCTAATGCAAAATTATTTTGGAATTAATTTTCAGAAATTGTCAAGATTAAAAGTAAACTCAATAAATACAGACCATAGGGAAATAATATTTACACTTGATAATTCATTTACTTTATTATATACAGAATGAAATTAGTATGTAGTAAACAGATGGTAACAGTTACAAACACCAATGATAGTAAAATACACTTCTCACTAATGCCAAATCATAATACAAGCATCACACCAGGCCTGTAAGCATCCTTGAGCAAGATTCCTAACCCCTACCCGCTCCTATTGTAATTAAACTGTAGGTTGCTTTAGATTATATTATCTTCTAAATGACCTAATTGTAATTACTAACATTATACACATAATGAAATGTGTGATGCTGCATTTCAATCAGATTAATGGAAAACATTTTAAATCTCAGGGTTAGTTCAAGGAAGTAAATACCAGAATACTTTTATTATAAAGTAAATTATCATTCTGAGGATATATTTTGAGAATCTTCATATTTGAAGACTCCAAATAGTTTGAATATTCATTATCGGGCAATAAAATGTGAAATTCAGACATGAACATGTTATTCCAAAAGGAATCACACATATATACACACCATATAGCAAATGACACAGAACTGCTTGTACATAAAATATTGACAAGATTTCATCTATAACTGGTTTCCATTTTTGTAATGGGGTACATTTCTATCCTGGAGTAAGTGTTGAAACATAACCAACATGCACCATTTACACTTGAAGTGCATACAGTTCATTACAATAAAGATATACTTTTGAGTAGATTACATTTAGCACAAGTTGCCATCACACTCGGTGGAACTCACCATAAGTACACGTCACTGAACTGCGAACTTAACAGTGGAAGGTCAATTTCCCCAAAGAGTTTTGCAGTGGCAGTTTACATTATACATACTTAAAACATAATGTAACCAAGAGTCAGTGTAGCACCACAATGAGTATGTCCATAATGGGTTGCTAAATTTGCTAGGCTTCAGTAAAGGTTCTCTAAATATATGGATCATCATTGTGTTTCTTCTCATTATAATGGTGCCTGTAAGTTACAATAGTGCTATTTAAAGGTTGATAAAGAGGACAAGATCACAAAAAGACCAAGAGAAGAAACCCCGTCACTTTTTTCTACCTTGCCACTCAATTAATACTACTTGGCAACAATATGGGCAAATGGTTCACTTGAGGCAAATTGAATAAGAGATTAAATATTGTAATCTGGGCTGGTACATCAGTTAATCAAGTATGAATCGGTCAGGCTCATATGCAACAAACTGACATATACAGTCTGTATATTGGTCAAGTTATCCAGTGGAGTACATCAATTACAGAATGTTGTCAATTAACCTAAAGCTTGATATAACAACTGGGCTAAAATACTCTATGATATAAGTAGCTAAACATTACTATGCATTTATTCTAAATTCTGAACATTCTAGAACGGCACACTTTCCAGAACCCTTCCTCCCATGTTTCAAGTTCTCTGCAGGGTTGAAGAGGATCCAGACGTGTTATAGGGCTCCTTTCCAAAAGGTACAGCGAAGGTGGGGGAAGGAGGGGGGGGTAAAATGGTTGTGCCTACTCAAGCGACTGGAGCATTAGGAGCTGCTTGAGCACTTTGGTCTGGCTGGTCTCCCTGATCTCCCCTGCTAGGAACATCTCATCCACCACAGTGTACACCTGAGCATGTGTGGGCAGGTCATTCATTAGAGTAAAATCAACTTCGTTGCCATTTATATCTATACAATTCCTTGCATACAACTGAACACGATGTTTCCCATGGACCAAAGTGCAACATGAAGTAGCAAAAATAATACAAATGCACATACTAGCTAGTTTATGACACACACACACACACTCCATAACAAAGGACCATTACATTGGCAGTAAAGGGAAAGAAATCAAGAAAAACAATCTCATATTACACTGTTAAAGCAACGGATCAGGGATCACTGCAAGATGAACGAGTGTCTTCGTGAACTATAACCAGTTGAGTTTGAACAATACCTGTAGCAATAGATTGCCATTGTCTGCTATTCTGATGATTACCTTATATTAGCATTTACTTCTGTATATTGTCACGCAAAGCAGATGGGATGTCTGACCAATATTAGCATATGTGATGCTTCAATGCTGTTCATTGTGTAGGCAGATATGAAAAACATTAAGGTAATTAGCTAACATACCAATACAATAGCAGTAAAGAGTGTTAAGGCAGTGTTAATTGCAGGCAGTTTTTTCCCTTAGCAAAGTAAAACAAACACCCACTACTGCTTTAACTATCAGTTCCAATTTGACCCATCACCCATTCCTTTTGTTCCAACTGTGCGTTGATTAAAATAACTGTATCTACTTCAAAAGCAGAAGAAAGCTCTATATTCTCTTACCTTGTAGAAATTGAACACAAGGTCCAATTCACACACATTGTGGAAATATTCATTCAGCACCTTATGGGGGGGAAAAAATAAAGATGGCATGTTATAATGAAAAACTATATTTTAATAAGTGGGCATACATTTTTAACTAGACAAATGCATTCTTGCACTATTATATTGAGGATTTATATTATTATGATTCTCTTTACAACACTGCATTTCACCTGTAGTGATTATCACAACTAGAATTATTCACATGGTTGATAGATCCTGATGTGACAAACAACATAAATAGTCAAAATCGAGCTAAATCGTTTCAGGGCCATATCATCTTAAAAGGTGTGTTCAAAAACAATCTTCTTAAAATCCACGAGAGCACTCGATACCTCTCCCTTCAATGCCATAGAGATCTCCCTCAAAAGCTCTGCCCCACACATTGGAAACATTGCAAAGGCTAGAACACTTTTTGCAATGTTGTTTGTGTACCCATTTACAGACCCAGGGTTGCAAATAATATATTAACAGAGAGAGAGAGAGAGAGAGAGAGACATGGATGTTAGGTGAAAAGATTCCCAAGTAGGAGAGGATAAAAGACATGGGAGATGATGGAGAGCCATAGGGATTGAGGACAGGAGGCAGGGAAGGATCTCATCAGAGGGAGAAAGAGAGAGAGAGAGAGATGTTTAGTTACCTCTACAAAATTGTGGATGCCCTCCAGATATGCCAGATTGTTATCAGTCACGTCCACACAAATACAGAAGTACAGTCCAGCGTAGCGTCGGTATATAATCTTGAAGTTTCTGAACTATAAAAGTTCTTAAATTACACCTTTGTTATATTGTGGCTGGTACTAGGATAACATAAGTGTAATACAAGACATTATCATCAAAATATGTAACCCAACTTCCTTCATTTGATTTGGCCACAATAGTTTAAGAAGATACAAACAATAAACCCTAACATGAATACATTCTAACCATATGCATTTGTGATCAATGGCTTACCTCTACAAAGTTGGTGTGCTTGGCATCACGGACAGTTACAACAGCGTGCACCTCTTCAATCAACTTCTGCTTCTCGTCATCATCAAACTGCATATACCATTTGGCCAGTCGTGTCTTTCCTGCGCGGTTTTGGATCAGGATGAAGCGGATCTACAAGATAATTCGTTTTTGGTAAAAGGGGAGTGATTGGTGCATCACTGATATTAGACAAACATGCTTTTTTTTTTTTAAACCAAAGTAGGCTGAAACATTGACACGCTTAATATGTATGAATAAAAAAATGCCTAGGCATTAGGCAATGCCACTTTCAATTTAAAAGGTAGTTACATCAGTGACATTAGTACCGTTGTTCTGTCGATCTGTCCTACGACTCTCTAACCTTAACAGCAGCATTATTATAGGCTACGTGAAAAAACCCCACCCTGTTATATTAAAACATGTAGATAACAGTGGGGTGCATTTGCTGTACGTTAACGGGATGAGCAAAAATACTGGTATTAAGTTGCATGACATGCATGCTCAAGAGAAAAATATATTTTATAAAACATTTGGTCTTAATTTGAGAAGGAAAGTAAGCTAGAGTAGCTAGATACTGTACCAGCACTGTACCGTACGGCAACTGAATGACAAGATGTACGGTAGCTAGCATAAGACACCACTAGAGGAAAATACATATAATCTTCAACAAATTTGGTTACCGTACCATTGTATTATCCTAGAAAGTGACGTTTGAAGCTTCGGAGAAATGCGTTCCTCGTTAATTATGTAAGGACTTTATATAAACACATCAGCATCAAGATATAATAATTTTTCGACAGCTTGTCCGCTATCTTACTTGAGCTAATAGGAAGTGCTAAAAGAAAATGTGCAATGCACGATGGGAAATATAGTTTTTATCGCTTAGTTTTAAATCACAAGCGTATAATATATCACTACATGTACCAGTAGTACGGGTTTTGAGTCGTGCTCAAGATCACATGAGAACAAATAAGTTACTGGAAATTCACAATAAAAGCTGAGTTATGAAGATATGTAATAATTTATTCTATCATCATACTATCTAATTTTACTTTGTATTGTATTTTACACCTTCTAAATAGAAGAATGCACAAAATATGATACCAAATACTGCATTAATGTAATTTAATTATAATGATTCAATATATATATAATTATTGAAAGCAGGTTTGTTTTAGTGAAGTCTCTCTCTCTCTCTCTCTCTCTCTCTCTCTCTCTCTCTCTCTCTCTCTCTCTTACACACACACACACACAAATACACAGAGAGAAAGAGAGAGAGAGAGAGAGAGAGAGAGAGAGAGTCCTCAAGAGAAGTTAAGAAAAATAATATCCATCCCTGATTTGACACTTTACCATATGAACATATATGTAAACAAATCAATTTGAGGTTGCAACACATCAGCTGGCTTGGAAGTTTGCTGGCCTACTGGGCTGCCAAGTCACTGATGAACACGTATTGCCCAGACAGCTTGCCTTTCTGAACTGGGTGTTTGTGGGGTTCAGAAGGCGGGATGGGGCTGAGGTGGGGAGAATGTACGAAACAAAACAGTTAAAAAAGTAAAAAACGGCTTACTCACTTATATTCATGTTGGTAACTCTTATTTTGATGTGTGTGTGTGTGTGTGTGTGTGTGTGTGTGTGTGTTTGTGTGTGCGTGTGTGTTTCTGGGGGAGAACATACAGACATACAACATTTTAAATAAATAACATCTCACAAGTTTTTAGCAATGCTTTAGTATGAGGATGTCAAAGATATTGGCCTTTCATAAGTGCTCCAGAGGGGAAAAAGAGGCCTGAGGCATATTATGAAAAATAATCTTTGACCCCTGGTAATCTTGCTCTGTGTGATTGGGGTCATGCAAATATTGCTTAGAACACACTGATGTGATTGGGCAAATGCTTGTAGACTCATGCAAACTGCACCTTGAACCCAGCCTCATGTGTATTTAATGTAAAACCACCTTTAAGCCTTTCAAAACATAAATAATGAAAACTATAAAATTGTTGATATGAGTTTGTTATTTTTCATGTAAATATGGTTTGACTAATTGATAAATTATGTATTTTGGGTAACTTTGCTTGCTATTTGTAGTACTGACGTGCATTATAGTGAAGCTATTGTTTTTATACGTATTTATATATTCTACATTACTGGATTAAAATTAAAATAGGGAGAAATAAATAAAGCAATTTATCAAACAGAAACTACACATCTGTTAGCAGTTACAAAATGTCAACTAGAGCATTCTTGTTGTATCCTTGACACATAACCTTAATTAAATTACATTACCAAGGATAGGTCTAAAATAAGGTTATGCTTGTTTTAGATACATTCTCACTAACTAGTACAACAGTTATGTCAGTAACATAGCAACATGGAACTAATTTACAACATCATAAATTACACTAACAAAATTGACAGATAGTCTATGTGAGCAATGCAAAGGAGGGTCATAGATCATGCACCACTCACATGGTATCAGTACGTGCGTGTGTGGTCTTAGCCTATAGTCCAAATGTGTGCTTTTAGGTTTATATATATATATATATACATTGTATATCAACAATGTGGGAGGCACCAGGCGAAGTGTTGTAAAATAAAATCTAAATAACACATTTGTATAATTATTTTTTGTTTATGTTGAACAGCCTGTAGAACCGATTTGACACACATAATGTACAAAATGTCACATTTTTCCCCACAAAGCAAGTCAGATTACTGGTATGTGCTGTTTTACAAAGGAACATAGCCGCTGTGCAATGTTGTAAGTGTTGGTTATGTGATCATATAATAATATCTGGACAATATCCCAAACAAGCCTATCTAAACCAAAA
>JAODOY010001475.1:0-12818 GCA_025399855.1 Forbesichthys papilliferus
CTGACAAATGTACTAAATGTAAGTCGCTTTGGATAAAAGCGTCTGCCAAATGCCGTAAATGTAAATGTAAATGTAACCGTAGACTACACATTTGACCAGATTACAACACCTGAAAACAGCCAGAGTTCGGTTGTTTAGTTTGCCAAAAAATTCCTCATTGTAAGTTTAATATCGGACTTGGTAATTGAATTACGTAGTTTGTCGTCATGCATGTCAATCAAAATAACTCGCTTGTCAAGTACTATAAGGCTGGCTCTGCATGACAACTGTACCAGTAATGTCCAAGCTAGCTAAACCAAACTTACCATTACCCACAATGTCCTTCTAACCAATCACCAGCACATGGCGACACAATTAGATTAAATTGAGATACTTCCCTGACAATAATTCCTGTCCTTAGATTTACTCAAACGGTAGGCCTAAATATTTAGCTGTGATACTATGGACTGAAACGCTTGGTGTTCATTATGGAGGGAAAATGGAGAAGTCTTAAGAAGAAGAAACATGACAGAATGAGGATCGTGTCAAAAGTACTGTAAGGTTGTAATCTGATTTGTCATCCGAGCAAAATGTCCTGTGTGTTAGTATTGTGTTCGTACATTGGGAATTCATGTCTAATGGAGTGCTGCTCGGTACTGTCACAGCACATAAAAGTTAGTCTGAGTGCTGTATAATAAAATCGCATACACGGTCATGACTTATTCGAGCTTCTTTAAATTGCTTCTCATGGTGCCGGAAGCTGTTTCCTTGCCGGGCCTGACTCCATTAATGTTGGGTATATGAGTGCAGGCGCTGTGGTTTCTTGTCTTCCTCCATTTAGACCAACATTGCAGCTTGATGAGAGAAAATAAATGTCCATGCTAGAGGTTAGCTCGCTCCAAGCTGACAAGGCAACAAATGAAGGGCAGGACACAGGTATAGATGGAGATTGCCAGTACACTGATAGGATGGGGGGGGGGGGGTTTACCCAGGAATGGAAATGGAGACGGGCTACAGTCAAAAAGTCAATGAGGAGAAAGCTGTCCAGGTGTAATAGCATCCACAGCAGGTGTCAATACATTGAACAGTGGGGGTGTATTTGTATTCTACAGTAAATGTCACGATTTTGGAATAAGGTATAGGCCTATTTATGTGCTTTGTGTACTATGTTTTCTTTTGAGTTCACATAATATTAGTGCTCACTGCTCAGTAGAGCCCATACTGTACAATATCCTCCAAACCAACTGGAAAAACATGGCTAAACATTCTTGTCATGAAAGAACAGTACATGAATCCTACTATGACTGTGTTTGTCTATAACTAGTATCGGTGTTTTCAAAAGACTGGTTTCTGCATGGGAACACTGGGTGGGATGGGATAAGCTCTTACACTGACAGAACAGCTCTATTACACAAACAATGTGAGAGAGATAGGCAGACAGAGACAGAAATGGAGTGATAGTACATTTGATGACAATAGAAAATTTGGAAAATGGTGTTATTGTGAGATGAATTGTTACTTGCAAATGATATATAACACTGAATGTCAAAATTATCCATTTCATAAGCTCTCGCTGCGTGCGTCCGTGCGTGCGTACGTGTGTGTGTGCGTGCGTGCGTGTGTGGGTGAGAGAGAGAGAGAGAGATTTTTTGACATATTATGTCACTGACAAAATATGCTGGTCCCAGACAAACTAATGCATAGCAACTATTGCTATTTATATTTTTTACATTAATCATTCGTATTCTAAGATATTCTTAAACACCATTGCTAGTCACATTCATCAAAGTAATATGTTTAAATCCATTTATGTGTGCACATATCACTGACTGCTTTACATATTTAAAAATAAATATATGAACAACAATGAATACGTTAGATGCTTTGTATTAAAGTCCCTTGGTCACACCTGCTTTTGGCCAATTTGAGCTGTGTTCAATACCAGCAGGTCGCCTTGTGTTATCTCCGTTGAGGCTATGACACCTCTCTCACCTGTTCGTATAAGCAGTAATGGGCCGTATTAGCTGCGTCCGGGGACTGTATCCGCGGCGTGTGCATGAAACGACAGCCCAGCTCAGCCCAGCGGAGGCACACCTTCGAGACGTGCACCAGCTGTCACAAAGAATCAGCATCCAGAAGCCTGCCGCACTCTAGGTGCTGCTCCCCAAATGACCTCCGCTGTTCTGTGGACCTTGGCGCTCACGTCCGCAAATGAAAGGTCAGGCCTCACACGACCAAGGAGCTGACTGTGTGACTGATCTTGTCAGAAGCCGCCGTTTACACACATTCAGAAATAAAGCCACACGAAAAAAAAAAAAAAAAAAAAAACGATATGCGGCGCAGGTTGTCATTTCCACAAAAAGGGCAACTGTCACATGGTTTTATTTCTCGCTAAATAACTTTAACATGCCATTTATATGCCACAAAAGGTTAAATCCTTACAGGAATTGTTATTAGGGCTACCTGACATATGAATGGTTTCAGTAGTGTCATTTAACTGTTGTGTAATGCATTCAGGTGCTATGAATGAGCTATGGATCAGGACTTGCAATGTGTCCATGCTTCAAAGCATATACAATCCAATTAATATCTACAATGCATTTTTCATTCTTGATTTTCCTTGAGATCTAGCGAAGACCTTGTGGTCCATTTAAAAAATAACATGCTTAGCATTGTGGAATATGTGCACAGCTGCCTGAGAAACTACATAAGGGGTATCATCTCACAGCCCTGCACCTGGCAAGGGTTAGCCACGCTTTGATCATTTCCCTGCTTGTTTCCATTATACAGCACCCTGCTGCCTTTGAAAGCACCAAAGAGGAAAGTGATCAGTGATTAAAAGGTGGAGGTGTCATTGTATCCGAACGCAACGTCAGAGACATGGGGCTGGGCTTGGATACTTGGTGGGGGTGTAAAGTGGGAGGGAAGGGGAGGAGGGGGGGGGGGGCAGTGACTGTGACAGCCAGTTAGGAAGTGCTGACATGCAGACGGTCTGCCCGCTGCCACTGTGAGAAGAAAGGTGCAGCAGTGAGGAGGAGGTCATTAATCTCCGCCTCTCCTCACAGTTGTAGCCCATCTGATCTGTGTAGCTGCTTAGGAGCCCTTTCAGCGCATCATCAGTCCTGACCTCCCACTCAGAAGTGATGTGATCCTTTGACCACAAGGCTTCAGGGAGCTACACCTGAGCCAAGGCATCTATAGTTCATATTTATCATATTTATCCCATTTGTCAATGGGACTGCCAGTTCATGACATCTGGCCACGATGACGCCATAGCAGTTTTATTATCTATATGAGAGCTATGGCATGCCACAATTATTGTCTATACACAGTGTCTGTCATAACATGACAATGTATACAATGGCACAGGCACGCTTACTAAATAGTAAATAAGCATGCATCAAATATATTTGACAGTACTGTAGAGGCTTTACACTGAAGTTGAGCTAGGACACATCTTGGTGAAATCATCCAACCTGAATTCAGAGACCCCTTAGAGACCATAATCGATATCTGGGGTGATTGCTGGTCACCGGACTCCAACTGAAATGAACACACTGCCAAACATAGCGCTCACTGGTTCTTGCTGTCAGAAGCATTCATCCCTGTGGGTTTTTGTTGCAGAGATGAGGTAGAAATAAAATCGATGCTTATAAATCCATGGCATTTTCCATTACAGCTTCCCACAGCCTGTGACGCGGAAAAAGGAACGCAACCAATAAAATATAGCAAAAGTGTATATATTAGTAATAACTGAAATGTTTGTAGAGGAGGATTCATGAAGTTCCACAATGACATTTGCAACAAACGAATGAGACAAACAACTGTCAAGGGGTAAGAATGTATATTTATTCATGCATGGTATAGAACTCTTTTGGCAGGCAGCCAATGAGGGGCTGAGCAGTTTCCTATTGAAGACCACACGGTCAGAGAAAAAGTGCTCTCCATATGCCTGACTATCCCTTTACATGCACATATAACAGACAGTCTCTGGGGGAGGGGGTCTCTGTCACTGTTCAGACATTGGCATTATGTTGCCTGGGTAGTTGAAAGATTATTGGAGAGGTAAATTGGTTTCCAAAGGTTTTCTCTATAAATAGCACACTTTTACACTATGGATGTGATGTGCAATGAGAGCCATGGGACTAAATAGATCAGACTGATTTGAAATGGGATAATACAATGTATACCCCTTTTCACAATGTATGTTTACTCGAGATAACACAAACTACTGTAGATAGCAGCTCCCACAGAAGGATTATAGACAAATGTTCTTATCTTCTCAGGCATGATATTGTATGCCTTTCAGGACTAATGTCATTTGACAGCAAAGTGACAGCAGTCACTCGTACAGCCAACAGGCGTATACTGTACTGTATGGGGGTTTTGACCCCCTTCCCCCAGATGCACACATACACACACCAACATTCTTTGATTTTACAGGAATTTCAAATAAGCAAGACATTTTTTGTTGTTGATTACTATATTATATTAGCTTAGCATATACAGGGCTAAACATTTAACATTCAACTTCCTCAAATGGAATGCAATTGGAATTGTTTATACCTATAACACTGAATCAATAATACATTTTCTTAGTTTAAATATTGGAATTGTGTAATCTATGCAATAGACATATACAGTATAGCCATTTTATACATTCACAAAGTTCGAGAGATGCACATTCACAATCAAACTCTACATCTCTCTGTTATTTCCACTCTCAGACCTCTTATCACACCCTCACTCATTTCATTCATCTGTAAATGTGTTGTAATGGATACAAATAACAACATTTCCACACACACCATTTTACATGTAATTCAGAACAATGGCATACAATAGAAGAAGACATTCTTCCCAGAAGAAGCGATTCAGGCACACAGACAGACACACCAGGCGATCTGGGCAGAGAACTGTCATGGCACTGACAGGGCCTGTGGGGACATGTGACAAGCTGCCTCGGTTACACAATAGCTGCCTGGTGGGCAGTTATCAGTGCTGTGTCCTGCTGTGTGTTGGTTGATGTAGGCTGTAAAGAATGGATGACCTGACGATTTTGAAAATAAGAAAACTGACAACATTTCGGCCATAACAGAAAATGTATTGCTCGTCTCTGAAGACTATGCAGAAAAAAACCCACTTCTATAACCAATTAGTATAACTACCAGACCGCAGAATACAGTTATGTAGAGAATCTCACCCACCATGGGAAATCATGGGAAATCAAGCATGCTCGATCAACAGAACATGAAAGCACATTAGCGTGAACCACATCACAGCTGTGATGAAGATGTATGAGCATAAGTTGTAGGACAAATAGCAAATGCCATTAAAGAGCTAATTTGCCTCATTGTTTGCCATGAATAGCTACTATGAAATGATTAAAGTCAGTGTCCATAGTGTCACATTTCCATCTTTGTGGCAGAAAACACACCTTGATGTGCCATGTTCTCGTGTGTCCATGTGCTAAGGAGCCTTAAAACTTGAATGTAGACAGGTGCACACCACTACTGTATGTATGTACTGCATATACAGTCATACCGTAATGCTATGAATTAGGTGTTAATGTCATTTTGCTTAATGTAAACAATGCATGTAACATGTAACAACGATGCATGTCACAGTCAAACTACAGTGCCTTCAGTATATTCCTCATATCTCCTCACATCTCCCCTCATATCCTGACAATCCGTCATGACGGCTTTCAGGGTGCTTTTTGGTAACAGTGCCGTCCAAACACATCAGGTCAGCTGAGCTGGGCAGGTCTCAGTGCCACCAGGCTGCACCTGCTTCTGTCAATGGAAGTTGGGGAAAAAAGCTCTCACGGTAGTGACGGCTCTGGCTACAAACGTTCACTATATACTGTATTTCAGCCTTAGACTGGAAGGAACAAACCGAACCAATAACGCTCACGATGACGTGTTTGTTTAGACATGGGGATACTTTCTCTTTTATAGGTGTTTAGAAGTCCCTCAACAGCTAAAGCAGAGAATGTTACATCATGCTGCTTCAGTGATGAACAGTAACATTAGCAAGCAGCAGACCCCACCAACCCCTCCCCACTCCCAACAGACTCATATCTCATTCGAGGGCAACATATTGGAAACAGACATTTTCAGACAATTCTTGCAACAAAAAAAAAGTGGTTGCCCCTGTCTGTTATGGATTGTAATTATTACACTGAATAAGGTCTCTTGGCACATGTCGGTATTGGGAAATGAGATAAGTGGCCACCAGGGCTGTGTCTTGGTACTGGCTATAGCCTCTTAACTCTCCCTTGATTCGGAGGCATACAGCACATCTCAGACGTTATTCCATAATTAGTCCTTAGTGGTCCCTGGTCTTGCATGGATCTACAAGAAGAGAGGAGGAACAGAAGGGGAAAATTAAGTACTTTTTCTGGAACACTGACATCAAAAGACCAGGGACACTGCGACCTGAAGTAGAAAGAAACATTATAGGTACGAACTCATTCTATTGGCGAAGGCTCCCAACATTTCTCTACAAACCCATGAGATGTTCTACACCTTCCATAGGGCATCACAAATTGGCTGTTATATCTGTCAACATGTAAAGAAGTATAGATTTCATGTAAAATTCTGAAAATATGTAATGTTATTGGGAATTCTAGCTTATACTTATTGTATTGTACATTGTACAGGCAACCTTATACAAAACATATTACAATTATACAGAATATAGTATAGGATGTTAAAATCTAAAAAGTGCATTTCAAAATGTAATTCTTTTTCATCAGGTACCCATAATTCCCATATAGCTTTGTTGGCTACGATGGAAATACAATTATGTGTCCTTGACTGCAGAATAAGCCTGATGGTCTGATCTACAAAGCAGCTGTGTTGAGAAATGTAATCTGGTAAAACTGATTATGAGACCTACAGGAAAATTAGGAGCAATTATACACAAGTAATTCTCAAAGTTCTGCTGTGTCTTTCTTCTACACTGCAAATAGCTGTGAGCTGTACATGGAAAGATGCAGGGCTGACATGCTGCAGTGCAGGTCAGACAACTGTCACATAATATTAGTGCCTGAATGTGGCTTCTGATCACTGGCAGTTTGGGCAGATTTGACAGAAGGCAACTGACACTTTGAGAATCATGTTTGAATAGGGGGACACTGGAATGGTCCCCAAGGGCTGATGAGTAAATATTCAGCTGTGCACTCTTCGTCTCCGCACTCTGTAAGACCTTGCTTTCCACGTGTATAGGTATCACATGCAGATACAGATGTCTTACAATATATTCTGCATTCAAAATAGACAAAGAAGAAAATGTAAGGTCAGGTGAAAACCTTGAGGCTGTAGTGTAAGAAATTCAGTGATAATGTATTTGTTATTCTAATGACCCTTGACTCAACAATGTATGAATGTACAATTTTAATTGGAACGATTCTGAAGAACAGGGTTTTGTTCTAAATTCCTGAAAATCTGTTTTCAAGATACTCCCCGGACAGTGACAAAATGTAATAAGCACTACAATTACAAGTCGAATGACCCTTTAATGAAAATGATTGTTAATGAATACTTCTGGCCTGTGAGTGGGCTGGTGGATGGGACATACTGTACATTTGAGATAACGTTGCTCTACATAGAGATGATGGACGTATCATAAAGGGCCATTCATTATTTTCTGTTGTGTGACTGCATTGTTGATCGGCAGGGTGTGAGTGTGCGTGCATTCACAAGCACACCAGAGAAATCAATGTGTGTCATAAAAAATGTATGTTAGAATGAATAAAATGTTTCTCCATTACATGGATTTCCATCTGTTATTACTTCACACAATACTACCTGTCTCTCGAGAGCAATTTGTTTGTAATGGAGTTGAATAGATGGCCCTTCAGATTACAGACCTCGACCTTTACCCTCAGTCTAGTTTTCTAGAAGCAACTATAGTGATGGTGTCTCTCTCTCTCTTGGGAGAGAGAGTGATTATATGGGAGAGGCATGACAGAGCACCAACATGTGGCATGTAGCCCACAACTACACAAAGGAGACAAATACAATACCCACAGGCATTGAAAACGAGTATTGATGGAAATGACATTAGACTTGTATGTTAATTCATCAAATATTGTGATTAAGAACACATATGTATACTGAAGGACTGTCTGTGACTAACAATAAACAGTAAGATTATATGAAAACACCTACTGCAAATGTATTTAGTTTAAATCCCAGATCCACATGCAGGTTATATCCACAATTTTTAAGCAAGTATATTTAAATGTCAGGTAATACATTGTTTTATAATGGATCTGGAAGTACACTATACATTGACTTATATCAGTTTGTCTCTTTTTCATTATTTTATCCATTTGTCAATGCTTTGTGCTGCATGTGTTTTATCATAAACCATTTTTTAGATGTAGTTCTATAAAACTGATTAGGTGACGTTTGATTGCAGGCAGCCAGTCTTTTTAAATCTTTGACCATCGGAGCACAGGTTTTTGCTGTAATCCTTCTGAATTTGAGTAAAACATTTTAGAGAAGGCTGACAGACTGAGCAAAATGGGTTTACCGTTACATTACACATTTTGAGGTGAAACTGTCTGGCAGGCGACAATGTAGTCACCAAAGTGATTTCATCTTAACTGAAAGTGTTATTGAGGGCTTTTATTTCCATGAACGATAAGCTAAGGGGAGTAACTTAGCCAGGCAGTGAAATGTACTATCATTGCTCATGGTGATTATTCAGCAGAATTGTTTGTAAAAAAACATCATTGCAGCATATCCCTAAATTAGGTATTTGTGAAATAAAATGCTATTTGATAAGTGTCTTGTAACGTAGTGAGTAGGGCTGCTATTGCCCGAGGAGAGACAGTGAAAAACAACTCGGCAATGTTCTTTTAATTAAAGTCCCTTCTCAATGCTGACAGGATAGACTTGTGGTCTCAGAGCCTGTGTGAAATGGCACAAAAGGATGGCTCCATGTGTGAAGTCAACAGGAGTGCTTCAGCCTAAATGAGAACCAGCGGAGAGATGGCTGCCGCCCAACTGTTTCCTGGAGATAAGGAGGGATTGGACGTTTGGGATGGAGCAAATGAAATAAGCCTGGGAGACAGAGAATGACAGTTTAACATGCTATCTAATTAACAATCAGGGATCGCCAGACATGCATCAGCAGAAGTTTCCTAATTGGTGGAGATATGGCTGGGGAATCTGTGAAAAATGTTTTTTACCCTGTTATCACACGCTTTTCTCTTTAGAATGATACAATGGTTATATACAGTACTGTATGTGTAAAGACATAGGCCTTCTCCTCAACTGCAAAATGTGTGTTACATTGCCACAAACAAGAGAATGACAATACATTTATTTGCAAAGATCAATTAATGCATAAGGTTCAAAGCAAAGCTGTCGTCATAATAGATATTCACTTAGTGCTTAATTTAATAACCCAACAAATACACTACAGAGAATAGAATGTCAACCTGACAATAAAATAGCTCCCCAGTGTGCAACGATGTATGTTATCACAAAATAATAATGACCTCTCACTTTATTTCTTGAAATTTCCTTCTAGATTGAAATGATTTCAAAAATGAATAGTAACGGAGGGAGAGCTTGGCAACTAGCGATAGATTGATTCATCACCGATTGAACGATTCCACTGGCAGCTGAAGCCATCACCTTTTAATGAATTATCAAAGGCTGTACTGCCGTGTTGAAGTGCGATGGGAAATATAAATGGAGGCTCCCCACCTGAGCTTCACACACAAGGTTATTATTTTTTTTACCTTGACTCACAGTTCCCATCTGATTTTTCACCATTTGGTTCATGAGAGCAAAACTCTGCATCTCATTAAAGATTGGGAGCAGGTGCTTTCAACTAAGTGAAAATCATAATGCTGTGTCACTCACCATTTCCAGGGGGACAATGGCTCTGCCTGACTTTTTGAAGGTCCCATGGGACTCATAGCTTTGATATAGCAACCTACAACTCTGCTATAAAGATGATCCCATGGGAAATATTTCCTATAAATTGGTTTTTAAATGCTGCAAGTGGAGATAGATCACTAAGAATGAAAAAAAAAGGGCATTTTTTCTTTGGGAACCCATATACTGTAGATGTTTTGGACAAAAATGAATTTTCCTCTTGATATTTTTAACTTGGCAGATGGATCAACATTAATATCAATAACTTGGGAAGAAGATTTTGAATTTTAATTAAAATTGGACCTGATGGGAGATGTCTGCTACAGACGTCCATACGATTTTACAACATAAATATAACGACAAAACTATTCTTTGGCTCGGATTATATTTCTTTTAACAAACTATTATTTGTTATTTTGATCTGGACCTTATTTTTCATTCTCATTTTCAGTAGTTGTCGTGTACGATGAGTAACCTTGAATCAAACAGTGGCTACTTATTCTTTATTTCTGATATGAACTTGAGTTAACAAGGAGAGTCTCTGACAGATGGAGTCTTGTTTACAAGCGATACCTGGGTAGGACTAACCTTACATGCCAGCTATCTGTGTCTGTTCGACACATTCTGATTCTTAAGGCAAAACCAAACTGAAGCTAGGGCATGAGACAGCATCAGAAAAAATAATACAGCAATAGTCTACTGTATACAGTGAAAAAAACAAATAGCACAATGTCATAAAATCGATAGCCATTTTTAAATAAAATAAGATAATAAAATCTACAATTGAATATAAGCCCAGTATTTTACAAATACTGCCTACATTTCTCCAGGGAAATCAAGTCCTCTTGAAATGTGTTCCGGGTATGGAGCAGGAGCATGAGCCAGACTAGCCCGGTACCGTAGAGCAGCTAGCCCAAAGTGGTCCGGTGAAACAGACAGTATAAGAAGGGGTTTAAAGGGAAGTGGGGATATAGGTAACTGCATATGAAGGCAGTAAAGTATGGACCTGGTAACAGTGAAGACTATACTGTGCAATGAAAGGCAAATGAAAGAGGAATATTAAGCCAGGCAGTAGTGATAAACTGTGTCCACCATATGAAGGCAGTGTGCTGGGGCATTCATGTACACATCACCATAGTTCAACAGAGTGAGAAAAGTGGCAGCACCCAATTTTATCCTGGATTTAAAAGAGAAAGCATTAAGTGTGTCTCAGTGTCCGTAAAGGAAAAACAGTTAATGTTAGATGCATTATCGCATTTAGAATAGTGTTTATCAAATACTAAAGCCTAAGCGTTCAGTTACCACGCAGTCAATATTACTGTAGTGCCCTTGGCACATGTTATATGGTTGTGGTCAATAGGCCGCTTTTTGTAAATTGTATATTGTACATTTCCCATTGTCTGCATTGGACACATGCATTTCACATTGGTTCAGTTTGGACTAGACTGTATTAAATGTAGAAGGAAATGGCTCAAGGGTTGTGTTGGCACAGGGAAAATTTGATTGTCAGTACCTAATGCAGGCAGTGGCGGTATCACAAAATCTGAACACACAGTTGTACACAATGTTCTCAAAGGTCACAATAATAATCAATTCAGTACTATATTTATTCTAGCTTTTCCTTTGACAAGGAAATTATTTAGGACATGTTCAAATATATATATATATATATATATATATATATATATATTTTAAAAGCAGGATATTTCTAATAATGGACTATAGGACTGCAGGTCTGTATTCATTTGTTTTGAATATGAACTTCTATTACATGTTAATGGATCACTATCACACACTAGAAGCTTGTGTTTTAATTAACTAATGTTGTTTAAAGGGAAGTTCAATGTTGTGTCAGGACAATACATCTCTTTATGCAAATTGCCTTTAATTAAATATACAGAGGCGATAAATGAAAATAAAAGACGGGGGGAGAATGGAAAGAGAATGAGCTACAGTAATGATTGCATTTGTATTTGTGTGAATATTCACATAACACATTTGTCTCATTAAAAGAGTGCTGTGGAATGTATAATGAGCCTGCGAAGTGTTCTTAAGTTTTATAAATGTTATTTTGGCCTTTAGAATAGATCAACATCAATTAAAAACCCAAATATTTCTGTTATATTATAAACCTTATTTATTATTATAGCTAATAAAACTATGTCTAGGTTAAGTAGTAAAACATATATTTGAGATTAATTAAGACCTAATTTTAGAAAACACATAACGAAAGTCAACATATGTTATTGAATTGATGTTTCTTGCTATATACCTCCACAAAGGCATGTTATATAGTTTGTGGCCAATGTGAATCTAAAAGAGATATATGATCGTAATCCTGATAACATTTAGTGGCAAATTGCAGTATATCTATATTATTTGTATTCCTCTCTAATGAACGACATTGTTTATAATTAACAATGAATATTGCTATTATAGACAAACATCTCACCATGTTTCTGCTCAAACACCATCCCCGTTTTCCCCATGCGCTTCTCCACAACACAGACCACAGCAGCCAGTGAGTGCCACCAGCTGGGCATTAGTCCTCAAAAGAAAATACACAGACACACAGACCCACACGCACGCACACACACACACACACACACACACACACACACACACACACACCACGTGCATTCGCTACCCTGAATGCAACAGACAAATTACTTACAGGATGATCATTTATTACGGCCTTCTGCATGAAGGCTTTCAGTGTATTAAAAATAACACAATATGTTAAGACCATCAAATGTCAGATGAAGTATAAAAACATTTAAATTAAGAGATTTCCTTTCCCCTCACAATATATTCATAATGGCAATGCACTTTACTTTAATGAGAATAGATAAGTAGGGGACATACTGTATCCAATGTCATTCCATGATCCATTCTTTATGTTGAAGCATTAGGAAACACTTTCCTCGTGTATATATA
>JAODOY010001476.1:0-12815 GCA_025399855.1 Forbesichthys papilliferus
ACACTCATCATCCCAACCCTCCAATCATAAACAAACATCGGGAGTCCCATTCCCACCATCCCCAAAACAAACCACCAATGACCTGATTACAATTGTAGTCGCTGACCCTCCGACTGAGGTTCAGGAACTACAGTTCAGTCATTTAGAACATGTGTTTATCCAAAGCAATGTACAATAAGTATAGCCTATACGGTTATAAATATTAATGATCTGGGAGGGGGTTAAATATATTGGTAAAGAATGCTTACAGGTATGTAAGCGTTGTAGGGGTATTTGGGATCAAACATGTTGGAGTCAACCCTACTAGATAATCCTGCCCACTATTCCCAATGAATAAGGATTCTGAATCATCTTTTCGTTTAACCTAAAAACATTTGATATTTATTTATATAATGCTATATTTGAGATGTGAGTAATTGGACGTGGGGGGCGCTATGGTACAATATAGTCTATTTTGCCGCTTTTCCACTGCATGGTGCCAGATTGACTCAACTTGAATCCGAGCCAAAAGGAGCTTATCCTTTTTGTAGGTGTCCTTAATTGTCTAACCCCTTCCCTGCACCTAAATGACTCATGTACACAATGACTCTCGATGACCTCAGTACGTTGCTTTGGATTAACGTGTCTGCTAAATGACCTAATTATTGCGTGCTTTCTTTGTACTGTACACACCTGTATAAACTCAGCCAGCACGGAGTCCATGGTCGTCTGGGTCTCCTCCCTACACTGACAGTTCTGGACAGCACAAAAAGAAAATCCGGATTAAGTCACGACGCCGCCGCCATTGAACAACAACGGACTGTCCGTGTGTTCGTGTGCTCATGCGTTATACTCACGCAGTGGCGCAACTCTCTATTAATGCTGAGGAAAGCGTTGGCTATGGCGCTGGTCGACCGCTGGTGATGCGGCTGACCAGTGGATGGGCCGCTGAACACTCTCTCGACGTAGAAGCGCAGGAGAAGGCGCAAGAAACAGCATGTCTCCCCCTCCTGGCCAACACACGTATGACAACTTTTAATACCAAGTACTGTATAGTACACACGCACACACACTAGTATGCTTGTGTCCCCATGATTCTTGGCAGAAACATAATGTAGCATATCAAACTGGTAAGTGATCCCTTTGAAATCAAACAAAATATGAACTAAACATGATCACTAGGTGCCACTGCTGTAAGTGCACATCTGATCTACATAAAAATATATATATATGTAAATATTTATTCATTTAATTGCGACAATGTCACACCTAGACTCCAGATAGCTCTTAAATTACATTTATTGAAATTCTTGAATATTGTGTTAACAGAATTAGCCTTGGTACACACAAGCAAACTACCAGAAGCAATATTACATCGGAATTAAAGACAAATTACAGTAAACTGAAATAATAAAGAAGGCAAAATAGTGGCTTTAAATTTGACTTTAAATGTTCCGGCTCCTTCAAGGAGGAGGCACGTTTGGCGGGAAATGAAACCATGACAACAAGACCCACCTTAACGTTTTTTATGACCTGGCTCTTCAGCAGCCGAACCCCCAAATGTGTGTCCTCGCCAACCTGGAGGAGAAGAGGAGGAACAAGGGATGTGTTAGCAGGGCTTGCTCCCCTTACGGGTGACCCAGGGGAGGAGCAGGAGGAGAAGGAGGAACCATGGCTGTGTTAGCAGAGCTTGATCCCCTCACGGGTGACCCAGAGGAGGAGCAGGAGGAGAAGGAGGAGGAAGAGTCTGAGGAGCAGGAGGAAAAGGAGGAACCAGGGATGTGTTAGCAGGGCTTGCTCCCCTCACGGGTGACCCAGAGGAGGAGCAGGAGGAGAAGGAGGAACCAGGGATGTGTTAGCAGGGCTTGCTCCCCTCACGGGTGACCCAGAGGAGGAGCAGGAGGAGGAGGAGGAGGAGGAGGAGCAGGAGGAAGAGCTGCTGAGACTCACGGCGTGGGGGCGTAGTTCTCCGTGGTATCTGCGGAGTTCGTGCGTGTGCACACTGACGCTGCAGCCGCCCAGGTGGAGCCGCCGAGCCGCCGCGGGACCCCCCAGGAGGGCCAGGAGAACCAGTAAGGAGCACACGGTCAGCAAAGTCATCGTCACGGTAACCTAGAAGGGAATGAGGTTAGCCGTTAAGGTTTCTTGTCCCGCCACACACACACACAGCAGGGGCTTGTGGGAGTTATTGTCAGCCTGCTACAGAAATGTGTTTGGCACTTAGGTGACATGTTTCATTGAGGTGCTCCTGTGTTGTTTATTGTCTGTGCTGCTCTTTATTGCTCTGACCGCCGAGTACGTAATGCACACAATTCATTTTAGGAATGGAGTCTGCCTGTCTGCCTGTCTGCCTGTCTGTCTGCTGATTCGAGGCCCTCTACGGCTGAAGCTGATTCGGCATGTTGACGTCAGCAAGTTGAGCGACCATACCAGGTATTGGTATACCGACCCCCAGAATTACAGTGCCAGAGACTAAGCGAACCCCTCTGTCCCCAGAGGTGATTGACAGATATAAGTCATAATATTCTATATTTCTTTATAATTGTGTATAATATGTAATTGAAAATAGGCTATAGTAGCAGAATACATCAGTCAAAGTAATGTATAAACTGTAGTAACAATTATGGCTAAAACGCATGCTATTTTTAATTCTTTTAATATGGTATTCCCCCATTTTGTCAACCGCTGGTGTAAACTACTGTTATTAATGCAGTTAATTAAATTAATTGCATTAACTATCGTCTTGTAGAATATCGCAGATCAGTTATATTCTCTCTAATGACTCTAATAGGATGAAACTGTCCCATTAATAACACAAAATGTATTTGTCTGCAGCAATTAGCAGGACCTCATTCAAACAAAACACCTCAAATATTAACAATCAAAATTGTTCATAAATTAATATAACAGTCACAAGAACAGCATTTTAAATTAACCACTATCATAAACCATACATTTTAGAATATGTATTGTTTTAAAACATTGTCAGTATTTCTTATCAATGTATGACGAAATTAAAAAGGTTCCTTTGCAGGCAGCATAATAACGTGTTAGTTGAATGTATTACTCTGAACACCACCATCACCTTATCGTTTGTGTGGACTCACCTGTTTTGTGCTGTTGTTAGTCGGGTAGCAGAGACTGTCTGTGAGTGTGTGTTTGTCCAGCATGCTGTCTCCTCTTATTCTGAAAAGAGGGGATTTTTACTACAATGTTTGCACACACACATGCACATACCTGTATGCACACTCATTAGTTTTACAGGAGAAGGAAATGTGTGTAATTGGAATTGCCAATTGAGTTCAATGAATGGAAGAGAGTAAAACTTCCTGTTGGAAGTACAGTCACGTCACTGCCATTGTAAAAATAGCTGAAGTGTATTCATTGCTAGAATACATTGAAGACAGTTATTAATTGCGACATACATGTTGAAATGTTTTATACACATTAGAAGAGAATATACACATTATTGTATTTTTCCTCATTTATATTTTGTTTGTCTTTTTACAATTGACTCCATATATGGAGTGTAATTTTGGTGGTCTGTTTGTATGTATGGTAGGTTGCTAGTCAATGTTTTTCTACTTACCTGCTTTTAATGTTTTTTATTCTTTGCACTTGCTTGCTGCAAAAATAATGACTCTTACCCTTAATTATTAAGTATGAACCTTATTACTGAATGATTGTCAGGTGTTTACATATTCATAAATGTGAGAGAGACAGGTGTGTCTCACATGTGAGAGCGGAACTCAGCCGCCTGTCTGTGGTTACAGACAGATTTCCCGCTCAACCTAAGACAATGTAATTACCATGTACCCTTAGTTACTTTTCCCTGTAACTGTGTAAGACCTGCACCTATGCAAAGATGTCATCCTCCATTGTATTATTGTATTATTTGATTAAAGCCTGTTCCTAATTCTCTGAAACACATGAATTGGTCGTTATCAGGCTTCTGCAGAGATTGATAACGACCAATTCATGTGAATCAGGTATGTTGGAGCAGGGAGACATATTAAACATGCAGGACAGCGGCCCCTCAGGACCAGGATTGCCCCCCCCCCCCCCTCGTTCTAGCCCAATAAATAAACTATTTAAAACCTACAGTGACTGACTGGACCTGGACTTTTTTCATTAGTTAGAATTTTGTCTGTTCGTACAGTCTGTTGTTTGGTTGCTCTTAACCACTAGAGGTCAGAAAAGTCCATTTAACAGGCCTTTTTAGACCTACTGTGTCCTACTTGTGGAAAGTATCCAGGGTTCTGGTGGACAGTTACGGGTGATCGTTGCCTTGTGAGTGAGATTGTGCGACTGCGAATGAGATTCACAGCGTTATTTGAAAAATTGTACTGTTGCTGTACTTTTGACAGCTTTTGTTTGGTTCTAGTAGCGTGTCATTTCCATATTCAATGAGAGGACATGTTTAACAGCATTCTTTTCTGACAGGTCCGTTTTGGGAAAATCCAATTCTAAAGCAGATGTGAAATGTCTCACCCTCTGAAAATAACTTCTGGAGGACACAAGTTTAACAATAGAGAAAAAAAATATTGTTTATTTACTATTATTTGTACAAAGCTGCTTTTCACATAAAAAAAAAAAACAACACAATTTGCTTTACTTTTTTCTACACAGTACACCTTGACAAACACGGGCACATCAAGGACAACACTAACTACATGGTAATCATGTTGCCACCTGCTTGTTCAAAGATAACCTCGTACAGTAATTTGCCATAATCCTGCTAGTATCCCACCACGTGCATGTGTAGCCTGTCAGTCAACGCACCTTTGTTTTCAGGTGCATTAACCCTTTATGCTTACTACGATAATTATAAACAAAACGGTACAGATGAACTGTCACACACACACACAAAACAAAATAAGATATATCCACACGGGTGGCTGATAGTTTTCGTCAAGGTTCTGACATTCTAGTGTACATCAGCAGTAGACATGTCAGAACCGACAATAAACGGTATTAAAAGCATGACGCATGGTTCTCTTATGACACCAACGCAACACTACGACGTGCGCTTAGGTCAGAGGTCACATGGACGTGCCTTGGTCCTGACTGGCGATTACTACTGTTCTGCTGCTCTGCACACAATGACTGTGTGTGCACATGCATGCGAGCATGTGTGCACATGGCTGTGTGTGTGTGTGTGTGTGTGGGTGTGTGTGTGTGTGTGTGGGCGTGCATTCGCTGGCCTCCAGCCAAGCAGCTGCTAGATTACAATGGCGTGCAGGTGTCTGAAGCACATGATGACATCATGAGGCACAGGAGCGCTGATGTGGTTCCCGTCCAGGCGCAGGTACCTGGCAGAGGAGAGAAGCGTTAGAAGAACCACCGGGCCACACGCCAGAGAGTCTTAGTTCCCTGCCAGGGCTTCCTTGTTCTGTCATGGCTCGCCTTACTGGTTTGTGTACTTCTGGTATGAGCTGTGAGAAGTGCTGACGTAAATACTACTACTGTACCTTAGCCTGGGGCCGGCGCTAAAGTCACTCAGGTCACCCTCCAGACTGTACGGGCAGATCTGAGTAGCGTTGATGCCTGCGCACAAATGTACACCCGTTTACGCCACAGAGACAAAAGAAAAGATGTTCATTTTGCAGCCTTCCCGTAAATAAGAACTGGCTCTATTACTTATACACATGCCTGCATCAGTAAGCATGGCGACCTGAATGAAATAGCTTTTTCTGAAACAACAACATTAGTTTATTCTCCCTCTCCAGGGGCGCAGGGGAAGGGGGGGAGCAAGGGGGATACATCCCACCCAGTTTCGTAAAGAACAAAATCATCTCCCCCCCCCACCTAAAAAGCATCCCCTGCGCCACTGTCCCTCTCACACAAGTGTAAGTCTAAGACATTTATAATAATACTGTATATAGTCTTTATAATATATAATCAAACAGGGCTCCACCCTGGCTATTGCCCTCAGCTCAATTTTCTCGTACGAGCATTCACAAAGCCATCTTGGATGGCAAACCAATCATTGACCAGTGGGGCTAGCTAATTTCCATTTCTATTTGTTTGATATGGAATGGTAGAGCTAGATGAAGTGATACAAACAGTTTAAACAACATTGATTGGTTAAAAGCAGCTCCAATAGTTTCACAATTAACCAGAGGCCTTCACCCAATATTGACACACCTGAAAATCGTGATATTACGTTGTGCGATACTGTATCGATTCTCCTAAACAGTTACATACATTAAGAGAGGAAATATATTTTGAGAGGGAAGATGCCACCAGATTTAGCTTTAAGCTAATTTCCATCTGCAGTCCCTGAGCAAGTTTACAAGTGTTTCTGTTATTTTTTGCAGCGACGCCACAAATTAGCATTGCTATGACAGCTTTCCACAAATTAGAAGTCACAATATATAGTCTTGCTTACAGTATCGCAGTATATCGAGATATCGTGATACGTATCATATCGACAGATTCTTCCCAATACACTACCCTCAGTAGGAGGCGATTAATGTTAACACTTCCCAATGGCGCGTGCACACACACAAAACTGAGTGTGCAATAATTTGCTAAAGTGATTCACAGCCACAAAGTGGAATGATATAGCCTCTTGATACCATCCTGACCTTGAACGAAGCTTCAGTTTGACCTCCTACGCGATATCAGACTAACCTGACATGCCTATAGATGCTGTCGAGGAATTGTTGTCTCAAGTCCACCTGGAGAGCCGTACATTGAAGCTGTTTGTGAATGGCGGTACTTTAAACGTAATTAAACTGAAGCTCCTGAGATCAGGATGGTCTCGCCAGGCTAATATCAGACTGGACAACCTGGAAACTGTTGCGCTTCAGTCCAAACAACAATGGTTGTGACGTGTAATTTATGTGTGCTATTTTCCGACGGCTCAGCTCAGCTCTCCTATATAGATCTTTGTTTTGCATTATAGGGTGTATTTTAATGTGAAACTGCATGTTGCTCTGATTTAATTATGCATTATCTTGGCCAGCTCACCGTTGCAAATGACAATAAGTTCTCAACCGGTCTACCTGGTTAAATAGCGGTGAAATAAAATAATCATCAAAAAATAATAATATGCCATGCCTTTTTCTAAACACTTTCAGTGGCTGGCTTCCCAGATGGTTGTGTGTGCAAACCATCTGGCACGTCACGTTCGTAATTCTGCGTTCCTATGGAACACGGCAGATGGCAAACGGCAAAGCAAATTTTATAAAATTATTTGTAAACAATGCAACATCGCCATAGCGACTGCCATTCCATTGGACTTTTATGCCGCACCATCCAGAAAGTGTTTGCCATCTCCCCCTTGCCGTGTTCCACGTGAACGCAGCATTAAGCACCCTACTTACTCCATGTTTGTTATTATTGATGCTTTAAGTGACTGTTTTTCATTTGAAAGGTCTCACCGGGGATAGGCGTCGCACATTCGCGGGTTACCGTGACCACGTGTCACAAAACGTTTATTGCGTTGTCCCTAAGCTCGGGGGGAATAAAAGGAAACACGGTGGAGGTGAACGACCCTACTCTCGATGCTGTTGTGGTTGAGGTGGAGGTGCTCCAGGTGAGCGCTGAAGATGGGCACGGAGGTCAGCTGGTTGTGTGCCAGCTGCAGGTCCAGCAGTGAGGAGCTGTTGAACACCGCCCTGGGGACGCCCTTGTCACTCAGCAGGTTATGGTTGAGCCTGACGAACATCAGGTGGTCCAAGCCCTGAAAGTAATCTCTGCAGGGTGGAGGAAACAGCATGTGTTGTTTCAACCAACGTCTCTCACTCGCAAGATGACAGCTCAGTTTCAGGCAGCTGAAGGTATATTTTGAGACATGTAAACACATGCAAATGCTAACAACAGAAAAGAAAACACCATTTACACCCAGTGTGTGTAATTCTAGTCTTGTGAAAGTGAATGTGTTTCAAGAATTATTGTTAATGTTTCTGGGCTGCTGTGTAAATTAGTGACATGACTTGTATAGCTTTCCTTTACGCTCACGGGTGCTATGGGCTAGTTTATTTCAAAAGCCATTGTGTACTTGCTTTGGGATGTCGTCTATACGGTTCTTGTCGAGGAACAGCTGTATAAGGCTGGCGGGGACACCAGCAGGCATCTTTTTCAGGATATTGTGGGCCAGGTTTAGCTGCATCAGGCTTTTCAGATCTTTGAAAGTGTTTTTCCCCAGATCTCTGTCGCTCAACTAGATGGAAACACAGAGGTCAAGCCTAAAATAGCAACTTTTACAGACAGGGAGACGCGGTGTGCTTTCCGTTAAAAAGGGAAATGGAAAAACTACATTGTACAACTGAAAAATTCTACTACGTTTGGTTCTGCTATATTTTCCTGTTGATTTTATGTTTACATTGGGAAGCACACACATGCATTCCTTCACTGTAAAACACTGTTTGTATGAAGAGTGCTATACAAATTAAGCATACTTTATGTATAATACAGTATGTATTATTATTAATAATATTATTACTACCACATTTATTTCTACTATTACTACTACTTTTAGTTCTACTACTAACAAATTAATTATTACCAACTAATTATTTAAATAGTAAATATAAAGTATAGCATGACAGTTAAGTCGGTGTATGAATGGGTGACCATCGCTTTGAGTAGCCGGTTGGTTGGATAACGGCAGTTCCTTTACCATTTACCACTATACATACTCAGTGTATATGTGCCTTTGGCCATACATACGTAATCCAAGTGCCAGTATATACACACTAACAATAGCTTGGCGGCATATACAAAGCTTACTTTCATCTGTATTTGTCCCCAGGGAACAATTGTTTTTTTTCAACATGCATGACGTATCTTAGTTACAATAATTCAATTAGAGCCTTTATAAAAAGATTAGAAAAACCTTTGTAAAAATGTACTGGACTGTACATAGGACTGGGTCCTATGGTTAGTAAAGGTAATCATTATAGAGAAATGGACACTTCCACTTATCATAGACGCTACATGCCAGTTTCACATGCATGGATTAAGGCTAGTCCATGACTAATACATGATCATGTTATATTATAATTATTAATAATAATAATAATAATAATAATATATTATTAATATTATTATTATTATCATCAAAATGTCTCAGTCTAGGACTAGCCTGTGTCTCTGAAAGCAGCCTTAAATGTCTCTGAGCTGTCCTGGAGGGCTGTACGGTCCCGGAGGGGGTTAGGGGAGGGATCATGAAGAGGCAGGTGGGATTGCCATGTGAGATCAGGATGGTCTCGCTTCAGTCTAACTTCGCCATGTGATCCTTGCCACTGAATACGAGTAGCAAATAATCTGACCAGCCAGCGTCGTACTAACAGATGTGGGCGGGGCTTAGCTGTGCCAGCAGCGAGAACGACCTCAAAACAGCAACAACAGACAGATCCAACTGCCAAGTCATTTTTTTTAAGTGCCCGCCCCTTTTCAAACGGTCATGACGGACGGCTCCCCTGATGGACTTGTGTCTAGCGATCCATGTGGCGCGTCATGTAACAGCAGGACAGCCCTCACCTCGTTGTGGTAGAGGTCCAGTAGCCGCAGGTGCTCCATCTTGCTGAAGGATCCGGCGGGGATCTTGGAGATGCGGTTTCTGCCCAGGCGTAGCTGCTCCAGGGTAGAGGGGAGGTCGGCGGGGACCTCCTTCAGCTGGTTCCGCTGTGCGTAGAAGTAGAGGAGACCGGGCAGCTTCTCAAACACCTGGGTGGGAGACAGCGTCCATGTTGCACGTTGGATTACATCACCGTGCACACAAGTACATGCCACAGTTTTAGCAGACACGTTTAATCCGAAGAGACTTAAAGGCAGGGTTAGTTATTTTCAAGAACGCTTGCTAACAATTATCCCTCTGCCCGTCTGAAGCATCGCTCCACACATTGAAATGCATTGTGACCAAAGCATAGTACTACGACTTTGTTGATGTGAGCAGTGTTAGCCACTTTGTTTATGTCGCTATTACGACACCAGGGCTGTGTAGAAGTAGCAGATTCTTTTTTCAACATGCGCAGAGAACTTTAAGATAGCGAGATGTGAGGAGATATTTGGTGAATTTGACAAAAATAGCTTAGACTTCACATTTTAATGGTAAGTAGGCCTACATTTGTTCAGCACAAAGTTATTACAAGGACCATACATGTTGCTCAAGGATGCTAAAGACAGCATCTATAGGCATTGATACCACCTCTGGGGCTTGAACCCACAACCTTCTGACTGGAGGTCCCAGACCACTAGACTATTCTGCCCCAGATTGTAAATGTAAGGTTTACATATACAAACATAACGGACACATTGGGCTACATCTGTTTCATTGTTATATTAACAAAACGTTTCCTCACAGGCCAAGGTGCAAAATCAAATAACCATCAGGGTATTTAGTGGACGCTTTTATCCACAGTCAGCAACACAGTACAATTACTGATTACTGATAGCAATAGATAGCATAGAGGTGGTACGGGCATCTAGTAAGGATGTCCCCTTGGCGCCTCCCTAGGGAGGTGTTCCAGGCACGTCCAGCAGGAAAGAAGCCTCGGGGAAGACCCAGGACTAGGTGGAGAGATTATATCTCCACACTGGCCTGGGAACGCCTCGGGATCCCCCAATCAGAGATTTCTAATGTGGCTCAGGAAAGAGAGGTTTGGGGTCCCCTGCTGGAGCTGCTGCCCCCGCGACCCGATTCTGGATAAGCGGATGAAGATGGATGGATGGATGGATGGATGATAGCAACAAGGCATTAAAACCACAACTTTCTGACTGAGAGTCCAACACCCAGAACATCAGACTACCCCCCAGACAGTAAACATAGCTACATATAGTGGACATAGCTTCATAAAGTGCTAGTTTAGTAGCTGGCTCTATAGACTGTCCATAACATAACAATGTCAAAGACTCAATGACCTGTAACAGTGATGAGACTCGACAAACCCCTTGGTGTTGAGAAAGGGCCTCAAAGTCTCGTCTTTTGTAAGGTGGTCAGTGAATGGATATATGGGAGAGAGGAGATGGCCATACTACATGGACTACATACACAGAGTTAGGGGGCCATCTCCTTGAACCTGGTTAGGCTGCCGTGAACACATTCACTTTGAGGTTTGTTTTTTGTTGATTTGACCTGTTTATTGCCAAAACGATCTACATATAGGATGAATGACCTCACTTGAGGTCCATGTGGTAGCGCAGAGGTCTTTAACAGAGGGTCCGGGACCCCTAGAAGGTCCACAGAGGTCCTTCAAATGATTTGATCCCAAACTTATTTTCTTCCAAAACTTAAAATGTCCAATAATATATATCTACATAAGACATGAATACAATTTAATATAATGGCTTAGCATTGCGTAGGCTACGAAAGGCTACACCAATAAAAAGTACTTTTATACATGATGGCACTAGAGTGAGAGGCCGTTTGGCGCCCCCTGGTGTCAGAGTGTGGAGGCAGCGGCAGAATGCCTCTGACCTGTTTGTCTATCTTCTGAATGCGATTGTTGGCCAGGTTGACCCACTGCAGCTCGGTGGCATTGGCGAACGCCTCCGCCGTCACCTCGGCGATGTAGTTGTTCTGTAGATAGAGGTAGTGCGTTCTGGCCGGGATGAGCGGGATCTTACGGATGTTCCTGTTCTCGCAGTTGAGGGCGTTGGGGTACGATGGGTGGCACACGCACTCCATGGGACAGTCTGGGAAGATGGAGGGCGGCCCCAGGATCACCGGGGGGAAGTCGGTGGGCTCCCGGGGCTCGGGTTGTCCCGGCGCCGGCGTGAACAGCGGCGTCCGGGCGACGCCAGGGCGTTTGGTGGGCTTCTTTACCTTAGGCCTCTGGCTCAACACTGCCCCCGTCAGGAGGAGCACCGCCACTGCAGAGAGGAGACCCGCACCGGCCCTCATGGTCCTGTGGGAATGGGGTACTGTGTGCAGTCAATCAATTCGGTGACATTTAAAGGTGTAGTCAGGGAGTTTATGCTTATTCAAATGTTTTGTATAATACTACTTATCATTACCATACATACACTGTACACCTCTGTTATATGTGAGTTTAACATTACATAGCCCAATACGATCATACAACAGACTCAAATAATTCTTGTTTGATAAAAAAGCTTCTAGACCACTTGTCAGTGATTGTAAGCTAATACACTTTTTGCATAATAGTAATTACCATAAACTATGCACCTCTGGTTCATATGTGGGTTGTACATAACCCAATGCAATCATACAACAGGCTCAATTAATTTTTGTTGATGAAATGAAGCTTCTAGACTGCTTTTGAGTGATTGTAAGCGAATACACTTTTTGTATAAGGGGGCAGAGCGACGGAGGGAGCACCCAATATGTTTTTGGGTGTTTTTGCTTTGATCAAGTTCAAATATAAGCCATCTTTCTCCAGAATCGATGACTCAACTGTTAATAGCCTACTCTTTATTCACAAGAATATACAGTTTAACATATGGCTAAATATTCTTTATGTCCTATTATACTGTTTCTACAAATGTGGCCTCAACACTAAATCATAGAGAATATGCCAACTGCTTAATAACCCTCGGCAACCTGCCAACTGACGCTGTTTTGCTATTACCTTTTTTAGAAGAGATTTTCAATGAGAATAGCTTTATGATACAATATTTCTACTAAAACAAAGTAATCAAAAATTGCATCCACATATAAACAATTACAATTAATGAAAATAAATTAGGCTGCCGGAAGGCCTTATACACAAATAGTGAACAGTCTCTCTTATAACAGGGACATCCATTCAGCCTGATTTAATTTATAAAGGTGAATTGTTGCCAGTTATTCATCTTAAGGTACTGCAGAATATGATAAATTGTGTCTATAGTGGTGTAATTGTGGTTGCTGCTGCTTGCATTTA